>PISX010005065.1:0-112496 GCA_004024625.1 Mellivora capensis | reverse complement strand
GAGGGGGAGGTGCGGAGGAAGGGAGAGGGTAGGGAGGGATGGGGGAGGGGAGAGGGTAGGGAGGGATGGGGGAGGGGGAAGGGGAGGATGGCCCTAGAGGGAGGCCGGGTGTTTCCTTCCTCCCCGCGCCGTCCGTGCGGTCGCCTCCCGCCGGCGGGCCGGCCTTGGCTGGCGCCGCTTCCGAGCTGACGGGAGCTCCGGGGGGGTGAGAGGCGCCGGCCGAGGCTCCGCCGCCGTTGCGGGTCTTTCGGATTTCGGGCCCCGGATCCCACTGTCCTGCGCTTCCAGCCCCGGTGCGGCCAGTTCGTCGCCTCCTTGTGCGTCTTCTGTTTGGACTGCAGAGCGACTTCCGTCTTCCTGACGGGCTCCCGCCGGCCCTCGCTGCCCCTCGGACTTCAGGGGCTCCGTGGGACCGCGGCTCTCGGCTCCCGGACGGTCTCAGAGCCGGAGCTGCTAGCGCGGGGCCGCACGCTCGGACGGACTGCCGACGTGCGGCGACAGAGGGTGACACACTAGCCCCGTGCAGGGAGGTCGCGTGAGCTGGAGAGAGGCGTCGGTCTGCGGCCTGAGGCGGGCGAGGCGCCGTCGGTGGGGAGGAGGCGCGAGTCCCGGGGCGCGCGCGCGTCACGGAGGCGGCGGAGGGCGAGGGGAGCGCGCGCGCGCGCGCGGGAGCGCGCGCGGCGAGGGGCTGTTTTCCTGGGAAATGGAGGGGCGCCCAGGCTGCTGGTTGTGAGGAGGGGAAGGTCCCGAAGCGGCGAACCGAGTGGAAATGGTTTGGGTTTGCGCTGTGGGAGTCAGCCCGCCGCCCAGACAAGCATCGGATCCTGGAGCGGGGACCCCGGCCGCCCTCCCCGGCTGTGCGGCCCAGGGCCGGGGGCTGCCGCCGTAAGGGGCTCGGGCGGACTGACCCGCAGCCTGCTCACCGCCGGAGCTCGGAGTCTGTGAGAGCGCGGCCACCCGGGGCGGCGGCCGATGCTCTGAGGCCGGCTCTTGCGATGTGCGGCGCTGGCCGGCCGGTTCCCCGCACCCTTCTCTTGCCCGCCCCAAATCGCCCTGCTCTGTCAACCACCTGTTATGACAGTGTTTCCTGGTAACTCTCACCCGGGCGTATCTTTTTCAAAAATAGGTATTTCAGGGCGCCCGGGTGGCTCAGTGGGTTAAGCCGCTGCCTTCCGCTGAGGTCATGATCCCGGAGTCGTGGGATCGAGCCCCGCAGCCGGCTCCGGGCTCCGGGGGAATCTGCGTCTCCCTCTGACCTTCTCCCCTCTCATGCTTTCTCTTTCTCTCTCTCTCAAATGAATAAATAAAATCTTTTAAAAAATATTTAAAAAATAGGTACCTCAAAATACACATGACACCTCAGACTAGTCTGATTATGGCACAGACCGGGAGATTACAAACTTCTGTTACTGGGTGATGCTGATTTAGCATTTTATTAATTCTTATTTTAACTACTTACATCCTGGGGCTCCTTTCAGCGGCACATATACTAAAATTGGAATGAAACAGAGAAGATTGGCGTGGGCCCTGCCCAAGGATGACACGCAAATTCAGGAAGCATTTAATGACTTAGTCTGCCTTTAGTTCTTGTCTTTCTCTTGCTCATATGCTAATACAATTATTTTTCTAGTAAAAAAAATATTTTTTTCTGTGCAGCCAAATGTACAATAAAATGTACCATTTTAAACATCTTTAAAGTGTACGGTTCAGTGACTTTACGTGTATCCCATCTTCAGAACTTTCATCTTCCCTTACCAGACTGTCCCCATTAGACAATAACTCCCCACTCCTCCCCTCCCTCAAGACCCTGGCAACCAAGATTCTTTTTTTTTTTTTTTTTTTTAATTTATTCATTTGTCAGAGAGAGAGAGGGAGAGAGAACAAGCGAGCACAGGCAGACAGAGCGGCAGGCAGAGGCAGAGGGAGAAGCAGGCTCCCTGCTGAGCAAGGAGCCCGATGTGGGACTTGATCCCAGGACGCTGGGATCATGACCGGAGCCGAAGGCAGCTGCCCAACCAACTGAGCCACCCAGGCGTCCCCAAGATTCTACTTGCTGTGTCTATGAATTTGACTACTCTAGGTACTGCATGTAAGTGGAATTAGTATTAGTCCTTTTTTTTAAAAAAAAAGGTTTTATGTTCTTAACGTAATTTCTACACTCAGTGTGGGCCTCGAACTCATAACCCTGAGATTAAGAGTCTCATGCTTCAGAGACTGAGCCAGCCAGATGCCCCAATATTGGTCTTTTTAATCTGGCTTGTTTCACATAGCACAGTGTTTTAAAGGTTCATCCATGGGGTGCCTGGGTGGCTCAGTGGGTTAAGCTGCTGCCTTTGGCTCAGGTCATGATCTCAGGGTCCTGGGATCGAGTCCCGCATCGGGCTCTCTGCTCAGCAGGGAGCCTGCTTCCTCCTCTCTCTCTGCCTGCCTCTCTGTCTACTTGTGATCTCTCTGTCAAATAAATAAATAAAATCTTAAAAAAAAAATAAAAATAAAGGTTCATCCATGCTGTAGCATGTATGTTACATTTTTAAAAAGTTGAATAGCATTCCATTGTATGTATATATCACATTTTGTTTATCCATTCATCCACTGATGGACATTTCGGTCGTTGCCATCATTTGGCTATTGTGAATAATGCTGCTATGAATGTGGGTATACAAATACTGTTTCAGTCCCTGCTCTCAGTTCTTTTGAGTACTTACTTACTCAGAAGTGGAATTGCTGGATCAAATGGTACCTCTGTTTAATTTTGGGAGGAACCACCATATTTTTCTATTTTTGTCAAGAGCATACTTTTTCAGGCTTCTGCAGGTGGACTGTATGCCCGTTGTATTCCATGCAGTGTCAAGTACAATTTACTCTGCATAGTGATCCCTATTGTAAAGTAGAATCGTTCACACATAATGTAAAGTCCACTGCCCAGAGTATAATTAGCGCAGGGGTTGGCTATAGTTTATTAGAGATTTTTAATTTTATTTTCATTAAACTCTACATCCAATGTGGGGCTCAAACTCATGATTCCGAGATCAAGAGTTGCATGCTCTACCGACTGAGCCAGCCAGGCATTTTTAGAGACTTTAATCTGTGTAACATGTAGATGGCACAGCCAAATATTGAGCAATGAAATCCTGAATAACATTTTCAAGATGACTGTTTTTAAAAACATTTTTGATGTATCACCGCAGGCTTCCCAGTCTCAACTTTCCTAGGAAAAGAAAGACAGCATTTAGTGACAAGTATCCAGAACCACTAGGTTTTGCAAACTGGTGGAAATCTGGATCAATATTTACATAGTGCCACAAATTCTTATGTCCAAAGTAAGCTCCATTCAGTATAATTCTCAATTTTACAGTTAAATATTCTGAATGATGTGCCTTGAAATTAGTGTGTGGGGAGATGCTGATCCCCTCTGTCCTTGGGATGGCCAGGTGGATGGAACTTGGAGCAGCCAGAGCTCCCTTACTTGTCACTTTTCCACCAGAAGTCCTGGACTCCCTGAAATATGGCCAAGGAGGGGCACTACCATGTGGTCACCCACTCTTGCAGCAGCTGCTGACTTTGCTGTTGCTCATCAAGGGACCTGAGGTGTTTCAGGGACCTGAGGTGCTTTTAGCCATGGGCCTCACGGGGACTGAAGACTGGGCCCGGGCTCCTGGCAGGTGTAGCTCCAGACAGCCTGGCTTTCTGCTTCACATACATGAAATACTTCTGCCTTTGTGGTCAAAGCTAGGGGCAGGGTGACTGTTCTAAAAACGCATGTTTACATTCTGTGAATTAACAGCTTCATCATCTTGAAATATTTGGTATGATTTCACTTTGCTCAAAAATCCACATTATAAGAAGTTTCACATTTGTCAGTGAAAGGAGTTAGGTTCTTTAAATTTAATTTCAAGGGACGCCAGGGTAGCTCAGTTGGTTAAGCGACAGCCTTCAGCTCAGGTCATGATCCCAGGGTCCTGGGACTGAGTCCCACACTGGGCTCCTTGCTCAGCCAGGAGCCTGCTTCTCTTTCTTCCTCTACTTGCTACTCTGCTGCTTGTGCAAATAAATAAATAAAATAAAACTTATTTATTTTTTATTTATTTGAACAATAAATAAATAAATAATTTCTGTCAAATAAATAAATAAAAATGGAAAAAAAACACCAAAAGAAAAATAAGTTTAAATTCAATAGTAAATTAGGGAGATTTAATCTAAATACCATAAGATGCCCTTTAAGAGTATACAATTTGAGGGACGCCTGGGTGGCTCAGTTGGTTAAGCAGCTGCCTTCAGCTCAGGTCATGATCCCAGCGTCCTGGGGTTGAGTCCCAGCGTCCTGGGATCGAGTCCCACATCGGGCTCCTTGCTCGGCAGGGAGCCTCCTTCTCCCTCTGCCTCTGCCTGCCACTCTGCCTGTGCTCGCTCGGTCTCTCTCCCCCTCTGACAAATAAATAAATTTAAAAAAAATTTTTTTTAAAAAGTATACAATTCGAAGATTTTTCATAGGTTCATATATTTTTTTAAGATTTTATTTATTTATTTGTCAGAGAGATAGAGTACAGGCAGGCAGAGTGGCAGTTTTCAAGGTGCGTCTGTGTTGTAGCAGGTGTCAGTGCTCCATTCCTTTTTATGGCTAAATATTTCACTGTATGGACATATTGCATCCTGTTTATCCATTCATCAGTTCAATAATAATTTTTTAAATTTTTTAAAAATTTATTTATTTGTCAGAGAGAGAGGGAGAGAGAGAGAGCAAGCACAGGCAGACAGTGGCAGGCAAAGGCAGAGGGAGAAGCAGGCTCCCCGCCGAGCAAGGAGCCCGATGCGGGACTCGATCCCAGGACGCTGGGATCATGACCCGAGCCGAAGGCAGCCGCTTAACCAACTGAGCCACCCAGGTGTCCCTCAATAATAATTTTTAAATGATCATAAAAATCGTTTCAAATTTTTTGCCACCTATTCGTAGAAATAAATTTCTTTTTAATTTCTTTTTTTTTTTAAGATTTTATTTGACAGATCACAAGTAGGGAGAGGCAGGCAGAGAGAGAGGAGGAAGCAGGCTCCCCACTGAACAGAGAGCCCAATGCGGGGCTCGATCTCAGGACACTGAGATCATGACCTGAGCCGAAGGCTGAGCCACCCCGGTGCCCCTAGAAATAAATTTCTTATACAGGGTGATTATCTGAAGATATTATCACTAAAAAGTCTGGATCAGGAATTGTGTATTAAAAAGTCATGTTCTCACAAGTGGGCTAAATCTATTGACATTCTAAAAATGATTTCTTGGAAGTGTTATACAAATTTAAAAATTTTTGTAAAACTAGTACATATGATTTTTTTTTTTTTTTTTAGTTAAAGATTTTATTTATTTATTTGACAGAGAGAGATCACAAGCAGGCAGAGAGGCAGGCAGAGAGAGAGGGGGAAGCAGACTCCCTGCTGAGCAGAGAGCCCGATTCAGGGCTTGATCCCAGCACCCTGGGATCATGACCTGAGCTGAAGGCAGAGGCTTTAACCCACTGAGCCACCCAGGCGCCCCTAGTACATGTGATTTTTCTTACCACAATTACATCTAGACCATGGAATGAATTTTTTTTCTCTAAGTCATACGTATACATTCCTAAGTCCCCTCAAGTTTATTCCATTGTGCCATACAAAACAAATACTTTTATGTATGCCATGATGTGAAAAATGTTGGAAGGCACAACTTAGAGAAAGCCTCAGATTTTATTTAAAGATTTTAATATGGGGGCGCCTGGGTGGTTCTGTTGGTTAAGTGTTTGCCTTCAGTTCAGGTCATGTTTTCTGGATCCTAGGATGGAGCCCCTGTGTCCAGCTCCCTGCTCAGCGGAGAACCTGCTTCTCCCTCTCCTTCTGCCCCTCCCTTTGCTTGTGATCTCTCTCTCAAATAAATAAAATCCTTAAAAAAAGATTTTATTATTTCTAAAATATTTTAAGTAATCTTAAATGTGGGGCTCGAACTTACAACCCTGAGATCAAGTCACATCCTCTACCAAGTAAGCCAACCAGGTGCTCCAGAAAGCCTGATTTTAACGATAGTCCTAAGAAGAAATGGCCACACTCATGGCTGTTTATATGGCTCACTGAGCAAGTTCATAAATTTATAATTTTTCAGATTGATCCGACTTCCCTATAAAATTCATCCTTCATAAAATGTTCATGACCAAAGTTCACAGTCTTGAATAGTACAGGGGCTGACTGGGGACCTGTGGGTCAGTTTTGTAGAGTTAACCATTTCTCCCAGTTTTTTTTTTTTTTTAAGGATTTATTTGAGAGAGAGAGAGAGAGAGAACATGAGCAGGGGCAAGGGCAGAGGGAGAGGGACAAGCAGACTCCCCACTCAGCCAGGAGCCTAACATGGGCTCAATCCCAGGACTCTGAGATCATGAACTGAGACGAAGTCAGACCCTTAACTGATTGAGCCATCCGGTGCCCCTCCCCCTAGCTTTCTTGAGGTGTAATAAAACTGTAAGATATTTATAGTGTACATCACGATGATTTAAGTATACATTGTGAAAGCGTGTTCCACCATCTATTTAATTAACACATCTATCACCTCACATATTTATCTCCCCCCTCCCTTTTTTTGGTGATAACATTTAAGTTCTACTCTCTTAGAAAATGTCTATTATACAAGAGTATTATCAACTGTAGTCACCATGTTATACATTAGACCTTTGAGCCAATTTTTTAATGGACCAGATCTAATTCATTCAATTTTCCCCTCTGATAAGATCATCTTAAGTTTTTGTTTTTAGAGATTTTATTTATTTGAGAGAGAGCTAGAGCAAGCATAAGCAAGGGGAGAGGCAGGCTCTGCTATGCAGGGAGCCTGATGCGGGACTTGACTCCAGGACCCCAGGATCATGACCTGAGCCAAAGGCAGGCGCTTAACCAACTAAGCCACCCAGGCGCCCAAGATCATAAGTTGAATCATGATTTTTTAAAAAAATTTATTTTTTTATATATTAAAATATATTTATATTATATTATATATTATATTATATATTAAATTTATATTATATTATATTATATATAATATAATATTATATATTATATTATATATTAAAATATATTAAAATATATTTATTTGGGACACCTGGGTGGCTCAGGTCTTGATCCCACGGTTCTGGGATCAAGTCCCGCATGGGGCTCCTTGCTCTGCAGGGAGCCTGCTTCTCTCGCTGCCTCTGCCTGCCTCTCTGCCTGCTTGTGTGTACTCTCTCCCCAATAAAATCTTAAAAAAAATAAAATAAAAAATAAAAAAAGATTTATTTATTTGACAGAGAGAGAGGGAACATGAGCAGGGGGAGTGGGAGAGGGAGAAGCAGACTTCCCGCCGAACAGGGAGCCTGATTCGGGGCTCGATCCTGGGATCATGACCTGAGCCGAAGGCAGACACCCAACGGCTGAGCCACCCAGGCACCCTGAATCATGATTTCTGACAGCAGTTGATAAATACTTTGTATAAAATGTTTTTTTTTGAAGATTCATTTATTTATTTGATGGAGAGCACAGAGGGAGAAACAGATCCCCCGCTGAGCAGAAAGCCCGATGCAGAGCTCAATTCCAGGACCTTGAGATCATGACCTGAGCCAAAGGCAGATGCTTAACTAACTGAGCCACCCAGGTGCCCCTAAAATATAAATATATATATAAATATAAATATATATGTGTGTGTGTGTGTATATATATACATATATATATATATTTGGGGTTTTTTTGAGATTTTATTTATTTGACAGAGAGAGTAGGCAGAGTAGGCAGAGAGAGGTGGGGGGGGGAAGCAGGCTCCCCACTGAGCAGAGAGCCCGATGCGGGCCTCAATCCCAGGACCCTGAGATCATGACCTGAGCCAAAGGCAGAGGCTTAACCCACTGAGACACCCAGGTGCCCCTAAAATATATATTTTTAAGGATTTACTTATTGAAGTAATCTCTACCCCCAATGTGGGGCTTGAATTCTCAATCCTGAGACCAAGGGTCACATGCTCTTCCAGCTAAGCCAGGCAGGAGCCCCTCATTTGTAAAACAAAATGTTCTCATATTTTAAGCTATAAAGTCTAGATTTGAAAATAACACACATCACACACTTTTCTACTGTTTTATAGTTTATTTTTAAAATGATAGTAATAAATGCTTTTCCCTCTTTGGGGAATGACATACCTATTTTCAGTGGGTAGAGCCTTAAAAAGTAACAGCGTTTTGTCCAAACCAAGCTTAATAATTGCACAAAAGTCATAGAAAGCACTAGTAAATGCTAACAAAGACTGCAGTTCTCTCAGATCCTCATAAAGCATATCCCAAGAGGCCTTGATTTCAGTGGGGATCTGAGCAGTCCTGATGCTCACCCCAAATTCCTCAGTAACACACAGGCAGAGGTAAGAAGAGCAGCTAGGAGGACCCTCGTACTATGTGACAATGGCCTTCTGCGCTAACTAAACATTAGCATCTAATGATGTACCACCTTCTCATTATATTAGGAACATTAAACACTTCATCTTGAAGTGTTTATATTTTCCCAGGATTAAAATTTAACACTATCAGTTTAAGTTTTAGGCCTCAGATTCCTCCTCGGGAAACTAAAATAAAAAAAAAATTAACCACACCATAAAAGATCTCTTGCAACCAGGGTCTTTTATGCTGCACCCATCCTGGGCCCTCACTTAGTTTCTAAGACACACTCGTACACAAACGAGTTCTACTATCATTGCGCATATGCCAGCTGAGGGATGGCAGACAAGGTCTAACTCAAATCCCACTTTTGTTTTCTTCGTAGCAGTTATTGGAAACACAGCGTTACAAGGGACTCTGAGGTCACAGCTGGTGGGGTGGGGCAGTCCCTCTGCTGTACTTGTGAACTCTGGCACAGACACGGGAGAAAAGGCAGCACTCCTGCAACAGATCTGCAATCTTTCTATTATTAAGAAAGCTAAAGATGATGTTAGTTATGTCAGCTTTGAAAAATATAACACAGCCCAATTTTTCTATTTAAATGAGTTACAATGTCTTCATTTGTGATTTTATTTCATGGATCCTAATCTCAAATTAAGATATAATGTCTATGGTAGAAGTTTTCCCTTTCTGACTTTACAAAGATTAGTGGAAAAATAAGAGTGTTTTTAAAGAAGACCCAGTCACTATAAGAAGTACCTTCCCAGCTTAGATATTATGGCCATGGGAAGAGAAGGGTTTCTACTCCAGCAATTGCTACTACTGTGTTTCAAATAAAAAAGTCTTGTTTCCCAATTATGAGGAAAAACACAAATTTCTGAGACAAACACACAAAAGTAAGCGGCAGAGGCTATGAAGATACGCTTCCTTCATTTAGATGGCATCATTCATGACCCAACCATCTCTCTTCAACTGAGGGAGAAAATCCCAGTGTAACATTAGAAGGACTTCTGAAGTTCGATTAAGATTTCCATTAGGAGAGCCTGGTGCGTATGTGAAGTATGATACTTAGACATGGAGAAAATGCGGGGCTTGTCTGTGGCATGGCTAAAATGAATGAGATTTCTGCATTATGCATCACATCTGCTTAAAACACCCTCAACATGTCAGGAAGCCCTGAAACACTGTGTCATCCATTTCTTGATGGTTCTAGTAGTCTGATTTAATACTTAGCTACTGAGGTTAATCTGGGACTCAAAGGACAATGTACTTGGCTTGGGGATTAAAAGTCACCAGAAGAATTCTGCCACAGCCATGCAGGACTCACAGTATCTGCAGAACTTGACTAGAATCGAAGCGGAAGCAGTCTGTCTGTTTCATGTCCAGGGGTGCTGCTATACATAAAAGCCACATAGACTTTTTGCTAGAAAGCTGAAGACCACAGAAAATGATTTATAGAAAGGAAAGGAAATTCCTTATTCCAGGATTGTAAATGAACTGAGGAAACTCAATACAAAGGAAAGGGTTGTTGGGGTCACAGAAGCCCAGAGGGTGAGAAGCTAGACTTGCTGATCTATTTTCAGTCCCCTTCTTTTAGGAAGTAGCACATGAGTTGGGGGGAGGTGGGGAGGACGGGCCCAGGGACAAGACTCCAGGTGTGTGGCCATCCACTCCCACAGCTGCTGAGTGAAGTCAGAACACGGCCGTGAGTGTTAATCCCCTAACCCGTTTCTTCCTTAAAATCCCTTGGATTCATGCTCTAACCATCAGCATGTTTTGTACATCTTGGGCCCATATCCAGGTTTAAAGGAGGTGAACACACTAGCTCTATGACAGAAGCTCCTGCATAAACCGTCTGGAATAATCTAAACTCGTTCGCTCTGCGAAGTGAGTTCCTGTATGAACGCAGCTGGTGCTGTGTTGAGGGAAATAGGACTCCTTACTCCTGCCCTTCCAGTGCTAGTGTCGGAGAGACAAAAGGATCATAGCATGTTTGCAGGTACCGGGTGAGTTCCATATATCGCACTAGACACACTCTAGAATGATAACGGGCATCTCTTTGAAACCTGGGTGCTGTTCCTCTGACTTCAACAGGTAAGAGAGGATCTGCCCTTGGCCAGGGCAGCAGCTTCAAGGGTGTGCTGTGAGGGTCAGTGCACTAAGAATCTATAAAGAAAGCATGGATGCCTGGGAAAGGAATCTCCTTCAGATTGAGGACAGACAGACAAGGGTGGAGCTCTGTAGCAGATACATACATGCTTTTCTTTCTCTTCCATTCCTTCCATCATCAAGATCTAAACACTTTCCAGGCCACAGGCAACCAAATAGCAAGAAAAACTCAAAATTGTTTTGTTAGTTAGTGTTGCTAGAATCTGAATTGGAGCTGAATGGTGGGACTGCAGGACACCGGTGCCCCCAAGGGCTGATGTGGCTCTGGAAGAGACAGACAGCAGTTATGGAAGATATGTACTGGCCACCCACAATCCCTGACAGGTGGCTTTTAGTATGGGCAGAGACACTGGTGGTTAGCTCAAAATATAAGCATCATCAACAGCTTACAATATTAGACAGATCTCAGTATAGAAAGGGAAAGAGCTGGAGAGAAGGAGAAAATTGTCTGTATGTTTAATTGTGTTAACTGGAATGCATGGACACATGTAACCACGACCTTCCTGTACATTTAAAGTTAAGCCTGCCTTGGTCATTAATTGTACAGAGTTAATGTCACTAAAGGTGTAGTAACATACCGTTCAGAAATTCAGTTTTCCAGATTTCTAGCTACTTAAAACAAATAAGGATCACACACACAGTTTCATACATTCACACAGTCGCCACACTCGCAAGTGGAACACTGGAGAAACACACACGCAGAGACGCTTGGCCGGCACATGTGCACAGATGCGGACGTACACCCCCTCTAAACCCGAGATGCACGTGGGCTGCAACGAAGGTCAAGAGCCCCTTCGGCATATCTGTTCAATGTCATTCATCTCTTTGGGGCAATCTGCAGAAAGGATGAGAGGTGAACCCTGAGTCACTACTACATCGTCTTCAATTCGCACACCAAGACCACGGAACTTCTCCGGGGCATCTCCGTCATCCTCTGGAATATAAATGCCTGAAAAGCACAAGAAAGAATGTGCTGTTTATAAGTGGCGGTGACTGGATGATCTGGGACGGGCAAGTTAACCTCTCTGCGCCACAACGGGTCTGTAAAACTGGGTACCTACCTGGAACTCTGGATATTAAATGAGACAGTACATCTGTATAAGAGTGTGGCAAATAATGGTCAGTTAACGTTGGCTGTCACCGCCAGGACCGTGACTGTAGGTGTTCTGTATACCAGGCTACAGGCTCTACCACGATTCTGTCAGAGTCTAGTGGCTTAAGCAGGCCACTACAGCTACTTATGATTATGTCAACACATGCTGGGAACCAGTAGATTATGTAAATGCGTTCTTTCTCTGCCTGATCATCCCCTGGGGAAAGGGAACTACTAAAATAGGGATATAAAGTATTTTAAAATATATTGGAAAAAAAAACCCACTTCACTTGAACAACAAGCTGTAGAAATACTCAAAGAAGACATAAATGTAACTGATGCACACGATGTAGAGTAGGAGCGAAACAGGAAGACTTTAAGGAACACTTGGAAAATTCTAAGAGCCCAAGGTACCCTTTCTAATCACGAAGTCAGACAAGAACACGTCTTTTCATATTTAAGAAACTGGAAACTTGGGGTGCCTGGGTGGCTCAGTGGGTTAAGCCTCTGCCTTCGGCTCAGGTCATGATCTCGGGGTCCTGGGATCCCCATCGGGCTCTCTGCTCAGCGGGGAGCCTGCTTCCTCCTCTCTTTCTCTCTGCCTGCCTCTCTGCCTACTTGTAATCTCTCTGTCAAATAAATAATAAATAAAAAAATCTTTTAAAAAATTAAAAAAAAAAAAAAAAAGAAACTGGAAACTTCTTCCGTTATACTCACAGATGCTACCTTGTGATAAAAAGAAAAAGATCAGCAAAGGAATATGTAGCCAAAGCCTAAGGAAGCGCCAATGCACCAACCAGATTAGAACGCATATTACATAAGGCCACAGACAGCAGTGTAGGACTGGGTAGTATAAAGTGGTGTCCCAGCTATAATTTCTATAATTTAGAGAGGAAAACACTTGAAATCTATAGCTGAAATCCATTTTCTTGACCAAAATAGAGTATTTAAAAATTCCTCTTGTATCAACAATCCTTACACTCCACTGTGACCACCACTTCTCCGCAGAATTCTACCCACTCCCTGGATCATCAAGCTGGGGAGTCACTAGATCACTAGCTTTCCCTGAAGCTCAGGAAAAAGGACTTAGATCCTAAGGAGAGCAATGTGGCCAGTTCAGTGCAGTCTGCAGAGGGGAACACGGTAAGTCTGAGTAGCTTTCTGCACAGAAGCACCTGGGACCTCAGAGGCGTGAGCAGCCCACCACTGCAGAGGAGACTAGTATAAATTAGCCCTGGCAAAGGCAGGGTTTAAAAAAAGATTTATTTCTTAATATCTACTTACAGAAAGTATTCCCCATCCGTTGTTTATGGGAGAAGTCAAATTAAACAAATTGTGTGATGTTAAATAAGAAAGCTCAAGAAAAAAGTTTAAAATCAAGTTCCCATCTCCATTGAAGGGATCCATTTACCTTTCTATCTGATACTATTCGGTGTCCCAAGGGCTCAGAGGCTGCTAGCACCCGGCCTTACCTGGCTCCACCGTGATCACCATACCGGGCTGGAGAGGGAGAGAACGGGGCATGTCTGGAGTGTCATGGACATCCATCCCGAGGTAATGGCCGACATGATGAGGGCAGTATTTTCGAGCAGCCTGGAAAAGGTAATCAGCACAGTGATATTACAGCAATGAACCCTTAAGGGGAAAGCTGGGCACGTATAAGTCAGTGAGTTATGTGTTAATACTTTCCCCACGGTTCTGCCATTTGGTTTCACCTACCCTCGGGCTAATGCTCCAGAGACCTGATAAACTGCTACCTCTTGAATGCAGTTCTGCTGATGGCCTTCAAACTAATTCACATTTCCTTTCCCATCATCTCAGATGACATACTTGCTGACGTGGGTAACCCCAGTAATGCTACAGCAAGTGAAAACCTCTTTTCTTGGGGGGAGGGAGGATGATTATATTAGAATGGTTCTCTTTTCAGTGTTTACAAGTCCCTCTCAGAAAGCCGGCTCTGGAGACCCTGAGTATCTCACGGAATCTTGTGGAGTAGGCACAGAACAGCAAATTAACACAGTAATTATAACGGATTTACTGGGCTGGATATTCCTATCTGTTAATTAGGTTTGTTGGCTTCAACAGGAGGAATTTATAGTCTTTCCTACTGATAAAAGAAACCCTGGCAGCCTACACTCGGAGATGAGATGCCATAATGGTCTGTTTGGCGTGGCCACCTGGCATCTTAATTTAAAGCTAAGGTTTTACATTTTTACTGAACATCATTACATGTTGGATGCAGATGAAATTCACTAGGGACGTGGCCCCTGGGGATATTGTTCACCTCACCGATGTCACTGAAGCAAGAGACACCCTCCCCCACGACTTCGATCTTTTCAAAATCGCCACAAAGGGATTGAGAGTTAACCTCTTCTGCTTTTTGTGTCCATTCCCACCCTGTCGGCACCAGACTTCATTTTATGTTTTCTGCACATTGAGCTGCTTACACAGATGCAATGAGCTAGAATGTGCTGCCATCTTCTGGGAGAAGGAAGTACTGATTCCTTTTGTTTTAATCCATGTTCACTCTAAATCCCTCTTAAAGATGAAGACTCAAAAAGACCACTTCCAAATCTAATTAGCTTTCCTTAGGATAAAATCCCAGCAGTACATCAGGTGTTTCTGAGAACTGGGGTCAAAAGAAGGGCAGTACCTTGAGGGCATTATTTCCCTTAATGTTCTTCCCGATCCCCAACTCCTTAAGCTTCTGTGCAATCAGTGTCAGCATCAAGCTGTAGATGTTCTCCAAGCTTGTCCCAGGGGAGCAGAGGGTCAGACAGTCTCTCTGTATCTCTAGAACAGCTTCGTAGAGTTCTGCCTGAGGTGCTGTGAACCTGCACACAGGAAAACCAAATAACACATTTGGGGTAATCTGATATTGCAGGAAGTTTGCTTCCAAATTTGATTAGAAAAACTCCAAGGCACTGATGATGGGGCATTGTTGATTATTTAATCAGTAAGTACCTGTGTATCAGTACTGACAGGACCACTCAACAGGAAGAGCAGGAACTCTTCAGGCTGGGGCAGCAACCGCCTCTTTTTCAATTGATCAGCAGATAAACCTGAGCTAAGACTAGCAGATGCTCCCACCCAGCCACAAGTGCAGTCCGAGGACCAGACCAGGCTCACCCTTGGTCCTTTTTATTTTTTTACCATAAACAAACAGACAAACAACAAACCATAACAAAGGGATCCACTTCTTGTAGGTAAAGCAGATGTCGTGAGATAAACTAGTAGATACTTTGGCTACTAGTAACTTGTAGTTTCTAGGTGTCCTCAGCATAGTAATTTTCTTAGCAGTCATGGGAAAAAATGAGAAAATATTAAGCTGGCATGGTATTTGATACGTATTTTCTACAGTTGATGGCAGTGTAAATTAGTATAGCCAATTAAATGAAAGGCCTTAATAAAGATACTCATAAAATTTGAGCTTTTAATTCTGCTCTAAGATTCCATCCTAAGAAAATATTTGAAATTCAAAAAAGCTGAATATATAAAAACATTCAGTTTTTAAAATTATTATAACAGACACACTCTAAAAGCCCCTAATAAGAATGGTTAAATAGAACAATATAATTGAATATAATTGAATAATGAATAATCCATCTCCAGGTTCAGCCATTAGCAACCCTATTATATTTGTGTCATCTCTGAGTGTACCCATACTCCAATCCACCACAGTATTACTAAAGAGTCACCAGTTCTTTTGTAAATTTTATATACACTTAAGTACACAAATCTGATCTCTACAACTTTGATAAATGGATGTACTGATCCCAATAGAGCTGGGAACGCTGAGCCCTAAATTCTGTTGAGTCTTTGCCAGCAGAAGCAGCCCTTCTACCCCCAGCTAAGGAAATTCACTGTTTTGACTGAAAACCTACAGGAATCTCCCATGGGGTAGTTGCCTTAGCAGATGGTTCTAGACCTATAATCAGATTCTACCCTCAGCAGGCCCTAAAAGGTTAGGTATAAAGTGTGACCCACTAGGAGGTGCACTATAATCCAAACAAACAAAACACACACAAAAAAACGATGTGGAGTAAAAAACCCAAAAACAACCAATGTGATTTTTCCTATTTACATAGACAAAAATCTAGGAATATGTGTGGAAATGTATGTGGACAGTGCAGGATAATGATGGGAGGAACATAAAGTTGGATAAGGCTAAATGTATTGATAACAGGTCCATTAAGCAGAGATTCTGGATTTAGTGTCGCAGCTCGATGGTCAGAAAGGCTCTACCGCTCTAGCTGGTTGGTTGGCTGAAATACACACCACATGACAGCTACACTAAATGAATTCAAATGCCAGAACTGCCCCGCTGTCCTAGAGAAGGAATTCCCACATCTGCAACATCAATTTTTGCTTGAGTTTCCAGCCTGCTGGCCTGCCTTACAAATGCAGACATGCCAGCTCCAAGTGCATGAGCCAATTCCTTAAAAATCAACCAACCACCCTATCTATACTTATACACACATACATAATAAAGCCTAGACATTCTGTTTCTCTGGAGAACTCTGATCCAGATCCAGATTCCCATCATGACACAGAAAGTTTCCTCACGGTTACTTCTTTTTTTTTTTTTTTTAAAGATTTTATTTATTTATTTGTCAGAGAGAGAGAGAGAGAAAGCACAGGCAGACAGAGGCAGAGGGAGAAGCAGGCTCCCTGCTGAGCAAGGAGCCCAATGTGGGACTCGATCCCAGGACGCTGGGATCATGACCTGAGCCAAAGGCAGCCGCTTAACCAACTGAGCCACCCAGGCGTCCCCTCACGGTTACTTCTAATCAGTATTCCCACACCCAGAGGCAAAGGCTGTTCTAATTATTTTCACCTTAGTTTTCTATCATATAAAGGGAATCATACAGACAAAAGGAATCATACAATATGTACTCTTTTGTGTCAAGCCTTCTTCACTGGGCACAATGTTGTATGACCCGTCATGGTATTGGTTCAATCAGGAGCCTGTTGCTTTTTATTGCTAGGTGACAGTCCACTGTCTGGATAAACCACACTTGTGTGTTCAGTCTCCAGTGGATGGACACTGAGGTTGTTTCCAGTTTGGGGCTACCGTGAATAAAGCTGTTCTGAATATTCTTGTACAAGTCTTTTCATGAACACATTTTCATTTCTCTTTAATCAGTACGCAGCAGTGGATTTGTTAGGCCGAGGAATCAGTGTTTATTTAACTTTATAAGAAACTGGCAAATTTTTTCCCAAAGTAACTGTAGCATTTTATGTTACCACGAGCAGTGTCTGAGAGTTCCAGGTGCGACGAGTCATTGCCAACACTTGATATGCTTGGTCTTTCTAAGTGTAGCCATTCTAGTGCATATGCAGAGTTTTAATTTGCATTTGCTCCGTGACTAGCAATAAAGACTACCCACAGTTGTTCACATTACCTTATTATCCTTTACTTATTTAATTTTTTTAAGTAGATTCCACGCCCAGTGTGAAGCCCAATGTGGGACTTGAACTCACAACCCTGAGATCAAGACCTGAGCTGAGATCAAGAGTCAGACACGGGGCACCTGGGTGGCTCAGTGGGTTAAGCCTCTGCCTTCGGCTCAGGTCATGATCCCAGGATCCTAGGACTGAACCCTGCATCGGGCTCTCTGCTCATCAGGAAGCCTGCTTTCCTCCTCTCTCTCTTCCTGCCTCTCTGCCTACTTGTGATCTCTGTCAAATAAATAAATAAAATCTCAAAAAAAAAAAAAAAAAGAGAGAGACGCTTAACTGACTGAGCCACCCAGGCGCTCCCACCTTATTATCCTTTTGATATCTGTAAGACTTATAGTGATACCCCTCCTTCATTCCTGATTATGATAATTTGCCTTCTCTCTTTTTATCTTGCAAGGGAGTTTGTCAATTTTATTAACCTATTTAGGGAGCAACCATTTAGCTCTGTTAATTTTCTCTACTCACTGGCTTTTTCCTATTTCATTGGTATTTTGGTCTTGTTTCCTTTCTCCTGCTCACTCTGGGCTTAGTTTGCTCATCATTTTAATAGCTTTCTAAGGTGGAAGTTTGTATTATTGATTTCAAACCTTTCTTTTAACATAAGCATTTAGCTATATATAAATTTCTGCTATAGCTGAATCTGACACATTTTTATATATAGTATTTTCATTATCACTCAATTTGAAATACTTTGTGGTTTCTTCCCTTTTCCCTGTGGTTTCTTCTTTGACCCATAGGTTATTTAAAATATATTCACAAATTTTCAAATATTTGGAGATTTAATGATACAGTATTGGGGCACCTGGGTGGCTCAGTGGGTTAAAGCCTCTGCCTTTGGCTCAGGTCATGATCTCAGGGTCCTGGGATCGAGCCCCGCATCGGGCTCTCAGAGCCTGCTTCCCCCTCTATCTCTGCCTGCCTCTGCCTACTTGTGATCTCTCTCTCTCTCTGTCCAATAAATACATAAAATCTTAAAAAAAATAAAAATACAATATTTTTATGACTTTTTTTTAGAAGATTCAGTTGAGAGACAGAGGGATCACAAGTAGAGAGGCAGGCAAAGAGGGGGAAGCAGGCTCCCTGCTGAGCAGAGCTCGATGCCGGACCTTGAGATCATAACCCACCAAGCCACCCACCAAGCCACTCAGGCACCCCTTGTTATGACGTTCTAATTTAATTTCATTGTAGTCAGAGAACAAATTTTGTAAGACTTCAGTCTTTTGAAACTCATTAAGACTTGTTTTATTGGTCCGGCAAATGGGTTTGGTGATGTTCCATAAGTATTTGAAAAGAGCATATATTCTGAAGTTGCTGGGTATAGTGTACTACAAATGTCAATACCATCAAAGTGGTTAATAATGTCATTCACATCTCTAAACTGATAACTTTCACCACGCTTGCTAAGTTTTTGGCCATTATTTCTTCAAAGGTTTTTTTTTTTTTTCCTGCCCTGTTTTCTCTCTCTCCAGTTTCTGCAGCTCCAATTAGATATATGTTAATTTGCTTGAAAATGTCTCAGAGGTCTCTGAGATTTTCTTCATTCTTCTCAAATATACTTCTGCTCTTCAGACTGGATAATTTCTCTCTTTTCACGTTCACTTGCCTTCTGCCTCCAATCTGCTGAAAGGTCCATCCAGTGAGTTTTCCATTTCAGTTATAATTTTAGCTTTAAAATTTGCTTAGTTAAAAAAAATCTTTCTATTGCAAACAAAACAGATACAGAAAGATACAAATAAATATATACCTTAAGAAATCAGTGGAAGGTTGACTAGTCAGGTGAAAGATGGAACCTGGCCAACTATCACAGAAGTCCCTCGTATGTGCTTCACTACAATTCTCCCAGTATGTGCCATTATCCTAACTTTCACTTCACTTTCATTTCCTTGTATTTCCTTATTTAAAAAAAAATGACGGAGCCAACCAGATGCCCCACCTTGTGATTTTTTATTTGTAGGTACATATTTCTTATTTTATTGATTTAATTTATCATAAAATTCACCCATTTTAAAGTGTACAGTTCAGTGGTTTTTATATTTTCACAAATATGGCTGTGCAACCATCATCACTATTTCTAATTCCAAAATATTTTCATGGAAGCCCCCTCACCCCCATATCCATTAGCAGTCCCTCCCCATTCCTTGTATAAAAAAATGCTTTATAACCCAAATATGCACCCTAGGGCAATTTTCTTCCTGCTTATTTTAAACGAATTAGATATGCCTTTTCAGTCTCTTTTAGTTGACAGTTTTTTTTTTTTTTTTAAAATTTCCTTGTAATTTATGTGTTAAAAGAATCCAGGCTGTTTGACAAACAGTGTTTATCACAGTCTAGGTTTTGCTAACTGCATTCACAGACTGAAAGTCTGTGTCTCCCCAAAATTCTTATGTTGAAGCCCTAACCATTAGTTTGGCTGTATTTGGGGATGAGGCCTCTACAGAAAGCAACTAAGGTATATGAATGAGATCATAAGGTGAGGGCCCTGCTCCGATAGATTTAGTGTCCTTATAATAAAAGACACCAGAGGGGCGCCTGGATGGCTCAGTGGGTTAAGCCTCTGCCTTTGGCTCAGGTCATGATCTCAGGATCCTGGGATGGAGCCTGGCGTCCTCTGCTCAGCAGGGAGCCTGCATCCCCTCCTCTCTCTGCCTGCCTCTCTGCCTACTTGTGATCTCTCTCTGTCAAATAAATAAATAAAATCTTAAAAAAAAAAAAAGAAAAAAAAAAGACACCACAACTTGCTTTCTCTTCTTCTGTCTCTTTGTGTAGAAGAGGTCATGTGAGCACACAGCAAGACAGTGGCTGCTTAAGGCCAAGAGAAGAGGCCTCAGGAGGAAACCTACCTTGCTAGCACCTTGATCTTGAAATTCCCAGTCTTCAGAAGTGTTGAGAAATAAATTTCTGTTGTTTAAGCTACCCAGTCTCGTATTTTGTTATGACAACCTAAGCTGACGAATACACATCCCCTTGGTATAGTTCAACATATTCCTTTGTCTTTTTTTTTTTTTTTTTTTAAAGATTTTATTTATTTATTTGTCAGAGAGAGAGAGCGAGAGAGCACGCACAGGCAGACAGAGTGGCAGGCAGAGGCAGAGGGAGAAGCAGGCCTCCCGCCGAGCAAGGAGCCCGATGTGGGACTCGATCCCAGGATGCTGGGACCATGACCTGAGCCGAAGGCAGCCGCCCAACCAACTGAGCCACCCAGGCGTCCCTCCTTTGTCTTTTTTATTTCTTACAAGTTGGCAGCTGGATCCCAAAAACGAATCAGGCTCAGGTTCAATCGTTTTGGTAAGGCTGGCTATATGTAGTACTTGGCAAAATTATAGGAGGCACATAATATCTGATTGTCTCTTGTGATCTTAGCAGCCATGGATCCTTAAGTGCTTACATCTATACATTAATGGGTGTTGCAAAATGGTAATAACTTTATTTTTTTTAAAGATTTTATTTATTTGACAGAGAGAGATCACAAGTAAGCAGAGAGGCAGGCGGGGGCGGGGGGGGAAGCAGGCTCCCTGCTGAGCAGAGAGCCTGATGCAGGGCTCAATTCCAGAACCCTGGGATCATGACCTGAGCCGAAGGCAGAGGCTTTAACCCACTGAGCCACCCAGGCGCCCCTACTCTTTTAACTCCCTACCACAGACCCGCACCATTTCAGAATAACAATACAAATCTTGTAACAAATATAACTGCTGAAAATACTGAGGTTTTTGGGGGTTTTTTTGGATAGGCTCCTCCCATTCTCCATTTAAAAAAATGTTGTACTACTCTACATGATCAGAGCATTCGGTCGTTACTATGATGCTCTTTTCCTCTTAGCTTCATCTAGTCTTAGTTCAACAGCGAACGATTTCTCATGTTCTCACCAGGAGTCCTTATGTCAATGGCTCTAGTCAACTCTGGTCAACTGAAGCTCAGGCTCCAGCACAGCACTAATCAATAAACCTCCCTGTGCTGATGTGCTGCCCTGTGTATCTGTCGTCCAATATGGCACCCACTACGCACATGTGACCACAAAGCACTTGAAATGTGGTCAGTTCAAGTAAAAAACCAGTGTCAATTTGGTTTGATACTAATTTAAATGTAAGTAGTCCCATGGCATTGGTGACTAGGTTTCATACTGGATCACATGTCTAGCTCTAACAGATTCCTCATGGGAGTAATCCTTAAGTTTCTACACAACAATCTGTGCTCTTTGTAGCTTAAAGTTGCTTTTGCTGCATATAATGTCTTTGGCTTACATCTTTTGTTGAGTACCTCTAATGTTACTCTATCCTTTCCTTTTTTTTTTTTTAAGATTATATTTATTTATTTGATGGAGAGAGTCACAAGTAGACAGAAAGGCAGGCAGAGGTAGAGCGGGGAAGCAGGCTCCCAGCTGAGCAGAGAGCCTGATGTGGGATCCCAGGACCGTGAGATCATGACCTGAGCTGAAGGCAGAGGTTTAACCCACTGAGCCACCCAGGTGCCCCACTCTATTCTCTACTTGTATATAGCACTGCTTTTGAAAAGTCTGATAATAACTTGATTTCCTTTCCTTTATATATCACATGTCCTTTTTTTCTGGATCCCAAAGGAATTTTTCTTTTTCTTGTAGGTTCAGAATTTTACTAGAATATGTCTTGTTGTTGCTTTTTCTGGGGTGATATAGTAGTTTTAAATTTTCATCTCAGGAAAATTTTATTGTAGTTTTTAGGATGTGTTCTGTTCCCATGCTTTCATTTTCTTCAGAGCTTCCTTTATGCGTATGTTCTAACTTCTTTGCCTATTTTAGATATTTGCTATTTTCCCTGTAATCTTTTTTCTCTTTATTTCATTTTGATTTTTAAAATTTTCTTCCCTTTCATCCCATTTGTTGTTAAGGCTTTATTGTGTTTCATTGTTAGTGCATACCTTTCAATCCAGTCTTTTTTTCTGGTATGATTTTTTATTTTATCTCTAGTTCTTTCCTGCGTGTTGTCACTTTGTTTCTGAGATTTTTCCAATTTTGATTTGTGTTGTTCTTTCATGTCTTGAATGATGTGCTTAAAAATTCTAGCTTGCAGGGGCGCCTGGATGGCTCAGTGTTTAGGTTAAAGCCTCTGCCTTCGGCTTGGGTCATGGTCCCAGGGTCCTGAGATAGAGCCCCACATCAGGCTCTCTGCTCAGCAAGAAGCCTGCTTCCCTCTCTCTGCCTGCCTCTGTCTGTGAAATAAATGGATAAAATCTTGAAAAAAAAAAAAAAATTCTAGCTTGCTTTAACATAGTAGGCCCGTTTTGATCTCTTTTGTAGCCATGTCTTTCCAGTATGCTTCCATTATCAGTAGGGATGATATGTGCTCCTTATTCCTTTTTTTTTTTTTGCCTTTAATTAACTTTGTATGAGACTAACCAAGATACTTTTTTATTGCTTACTTTATGTAAAATTAACTTTTCTGAACTTTTAGAATAAGGCAGGATTTAGGAAAGATTTTTTAACATCACAGCGCTCACTCTTCTGTCGTTTTGGTGTAGTGGTAACACAACGTGGCAGCTTACTTTCAATTCCTCTCCCCCTCTTTGATTTGGTTATTTTAATTCCTTCCTCTCTCTTGCCCCTAACCTGCTTACTTTCAATTCTACTTCCAGCAGTTACTTCTTAGTGTGAGAAGGGAGCACAGCACCCTCAAACTTCCTTGGGCCTTTGGAGTGACAAATCTTTCCCATTTTCAGTTTCTGTTCTCAAATCGGCTCACCACCTTTTCCAGTGAATAGCGGTTGGTTATCTGCGAGTTCCTTTGTTCTCAGATACGTCAGACAGCTTCCTCCACTATTGTTGCTTCCTTATTTCTTCCATACAGATACTGATATCATCTCGGCCTTGTGGCTGTGTAGAATGTATTCATAAATGTTTGCATTTTACAGTTTAAGTGATATCCCGTCACCTAGTATTTGGTTTTGTTACCTGGTAGCTCTATTACTATTTGAAAATTTGGAGAGAGTAAGAAACTATGCTTTTGCTACCATCTCCCCAGAATCTCTGGTTCTTTCTTTTTTTAAAAGATTTTATTTATTTATTTTAGAAACAATGAGAGAGGGAACACAAGCACGGGGGAGCTGGAGAGGGAGAAGCAGGCTCCCCGCTGAGCAGGGAGCCCAATATGGGGTTGGATCCCAGGATGCTGGGATCATGACCTGAGCTGAAGGCAGATGCTTAACGACGGAGCCCCCCAGGTGGTGCCCCTATTTCTTAGTTTCCTATTTCTTACTGAAACTCTCCATCTGTTCACTCACTGTACTTATATATGTTCCTTTAACTCTGTGAACATATCTATGGTAGCTGCTTTAAAGTCCTTGTTTGCTAATTGAAATATTAGGGTTACTCAGGATCTTTTATTGACTATTTTTCTTGATTATGGGTCATTTTCTGATTCTTTTCCTGATTCTTCTCATGTCTAGTGATTTTTTTTAAACTGAACACTGGAATTACTTTTGTAATCAGAAAATAAAAACTCCAAATTTTATTTATTTTTAAAAGACTTTAAGTAATCTCTACACCCCACATGGGGCTTGAGCCCCAAGTTCAAGATCAAGAGACACATGCTGCACTGACTGAGCCAGCCAGGCACCCTCAAATTTATTTTTTTTAACAATGTGAGTGTGTGTGTGTGTGTGTGTGTGTTAACTAGGTGTGTCTAGATACCTGATCCTATGATTTAGTGAATAAAACAGTCTTAGAAAGTAATCAGGAGCTTTGCAAAGGCAGTTAACCTGAGCTAGAGGGGGCGTGTACATTTGTTTATTCATTTATTCCTAATATACCCATATTCCAACTCATACTCCTAAGAAGCGAAGGGATCTGTAGAAGTCCTACCTGCCATTGACAGGCCAGGTACGGGTTATGTCACTCACGTAGCAAGAAGACTCACAACCTCCATCCAGCAGCACCATTTCCCCATCCTGCAACAAAAGCATGATATGTCAAAGTAGGTGACCTTATGATTAAACTCTTTGTGTCCTTCATTTTATATATATATATTTAAAAAGCTAATTTAAAGGAGACTAATCTTCTCTGATTCCTTCTTATAAGAAACAGCATCTCAATTTTTCAAATGAATTCACACTGACTGAAGGAAGTGGCTGTTGCATAGTAGTGCATAGGCCCTGGAACCACCACTTGGTTTGAATTACTAGTTGTAAACAGCACATCATAAACGGTACCGTTATCACTATTATGTTTAAAATTCCTATATAAGTTGGTATCCAGGGCCTTATTCAAATATGATTACCCTTAATCATTTAACTTTAGAATATCATTTCCCCCCCTTCTCCCCTTCAGAATACATGTGGGGGAAAAAGAAAACTCTGGGTTTATTTCTCTCTTGTTACTTGTCCTGTTATATTGAAATTATCTATTGTGTCCTTGAAGACAGGGTACATCTTATTTACAAGCACACAACTTGGCATGTAGTACAATAATGGTTCAGTGGGTATATGCATTTAATAATGGCAACCTTCATAAATGGATGTTGGATTTTGTTTTTGGCAAAATGACAGAATACCTTTCTTGTTAGAAAACAACTAGATGTTGGATACAAACATATTTTATGGAAGGCTGACATTACATAATAGAAGAGATGCCTTAAAGACTTTTTTTCTCTTGAAAAAAGATACCCCAGAACTGAAACTAGAGCTCAGAGTAGTGATAAGATAAGTGGTACAGTATATATAGAAAAGGTGATATTCCCCTGAGGTCCTGCAGCAAAGAGTGGGGACAATGAGCCAGCGATTCTCACATTAATCCAGGATTTCCACAGGGGATACAAGAGTCCCAGGTCATTAGGACCAAGTATCTTTTTTTTTTTTTTTTAAAGATTTTATTTATTTATTTGTCAGAGAGAGAGAGCGAGCACAGGCAGACAGAGTGGCAGGCAGAGGCAGAGGGAGAGGCAGGCTCCCCGCAGAGCAAGGAGCCCGATGTGGGACTCGATCCCAGGATGCTGGGATCATGACCTGAGCCGAAGGCAGCCGGTCAACCAACTGAGCCACCCAGGCGTAGGACCAAGTATCTTTTGGCAAAAGCATATTCAAACAACTTCTGGAGAAAATTTCTCCCAAATTTGGACTGACATGATTTCCAAAAAATAACATCAAGTAAATAGATGTGAGCTCACAACCAAAGGTCGTCAAGCACACAGGGTAGGTCACCATACGTGAGAGTCAGCAGGAACAACACTGACCAAATTTAGAGCTTCCAGAACTTCAGGTAAGGGAATGACTAGATACAGAATAGCTATTATGAAATGTTTAAAGGGATAAAGAACAGAACCACAAAGATGAATAAGCAGTAAGAGACAACTGACAAGAACTATGCTGATTTGAAAGGATCCAGAAGGAAAGAAAAAACTACTTCTGAAGTCAATCTCTCAGTGCATGGCTGAAGAAGCAGATTAGATAACCGAAGGGAAACTGACTTCCTGGAAGACAGACGTACCCAAGTCCCCTAGGATATGACAGAGAGAGACAAGGCAAATGTAAACACGAAAGTTCTCTTACTGGAAACAGAAAGAGGTCTAACACATATCTACCCAAAATGGCTGAAGGAGTGAATAGAGAGAATGTAGGAGAGGCGATATCAGTGTCTGAGAATTTCCTAGAACTGATGAAGACACGAATGCAAATTTCGGAAGGGGAAGGTATCATAATGACTATATGTAAAAATAAATCTATTCTTAGACACGCAATAAAACTGAAAAATACCAAAGAAAACTTTTAAAAAAATTATTTATCTATCCATTTTTTAGAGAGCACATGTATGTGCAAATGGTGGGGGGAGGGGCAGAGAGAAAGAGAGAGTGAGAATGAATCATAACCAGGCTCCACACTGAGCACTGAGCCCATGGTGGTGGTGGTGGTGGTGGTGGGATGGGGTGGGGTGGGGAGCTTGATCTCAGGACTCGGAGATCATGACCTAAGCAGAAATCAAGAGCTGGATACCCAAGGGACTAAGCCACCCAGGTGCACCACCAAAGGAAAAGAAATCTTAAAGCAGTCAAAGCAAAAAGAGAGTTCCCATAGGAATGATAATTAGTGTTTTTGTTTTTATTTTATTTCAAGATTTTATTTGCTTATGTGAGAGAGAGTGCTGGGGGAGGAGAGAGAGAACATACAAGCACAAGCACAAGCAGGGGGAGGTTCAGAGGGAGAAGCAGATTCCCTGCTGAGCAGGGAGCTCGATGCCAGGCTGGATCCCAGGACTCTGGGATCATCACTTGAGCTGAAGGGAGACACTTAACTGAGCCACCCAGGTGCCTCTTGTTTGTTTGTTTTTAATCTCCAAGACTGAAAAGGATCTAGGATAGTTTCCTTGGTATAGCCATCATCAAGAATTGAGAAGGAAATAAAGATATTTGACTAAAAAAAAAAAAAAAAGAAAATTTTATCAGCCACAGACCTTCATCTAAAGGATTTTCTTCAGGCTGAAGGAAGCTGATTCCAGGAGAGACATCGAAGATGTAAGGAGTCACCTTTCATGCATGTAAACCTACACAAACTCTGTCAGAAGGGTTCTGCTTTGGCCTGTTGCTGAGAGCTCCACATAGCTGTGGTTAGACGCAGAAGCACAGGGCAGCCTGTTCTGACTACATTTCTATCAGATGCCCACTACCATGTGCACACCAGAGCTCTCCCAGATGCCCCCGCGGTACCCCGCATTCTCACAGCTTGTTGAGGACCTTGCCCACAGACTTCACGAGAAAAAGCCTTGCAAACTTTCAGATAACCGAAGCAAAACTATGACCTAGAAGTTCTCAGCTTATTTTCTCTCGGGCCAATTTATCTAATAATGGCAATACTCTTCGCTCCCTGTATGGCTACACTGGTGCTTATTTTCCAGTTTTTTAAGAGTGGACAGTATATTATTTAGGAATAGACACACTGGTAGTAAAATTATGAATAAAAACAACAAAAATGATTAAAACAAAAGTCAAGATGGTAGGAGACAGAAAGGGGGATGTGTTTGAGCTTGCCCAGGGGACTACTAATGTTCTTCTCATCCTAGACGGTAGATACATGGTTATTCATTCGATTTTTATTATTATTATTATTTAAAGATTTTATTCACTTATTTGACAGAGATCACAAGTAGGCAGAGAGGCAGGCAGAGGGAGAGGGGGAAGCAGGCTCCTGCTGAGCAGAGCGCCTGATGCGGGGCTCGATCCCAGGACCCTGGGATCATGACCTGAGCCGAAGGCAAAGGCTTTAACCCACTGAGCCACCCAGGCGCCCCTCGATTATTATTATTTTTAAAGATTTTATTTATTTATTTGTGGGAGAATGAGTGAGAGAGAGCATGAGAGAGGAGAAGGTCAGAGGGAGAAGCAGACTCCCCAAGGAGCTGGGAGCCTGATGCGGGACTCAATCCTGGAAGTCTGGGATCATGACCTGAGCCGAAGGCAGTTGCTCAACCAACTGAGCCACCCAGGCGCCCTCGATTATTATTTTTAAACAGTACATTAGGGACGCCTGGGTGGCTCAGCTGGTTGGACGACTGCCTTCGGCTCAGGTCAAGATCCCGGAGACCTGGGATCGAGTCCCACATCACGCTCCCAGTTCCACGGGGAGTCTGCTTCTCCCTCTGACCTTCTCCTCGCTCATGCTCTCTCACTGCCTCTCTCTCAAATAAATAAATAAAATCTTAAAAAAAACAACAACAGTACATTACATTTATTGTTTTTAATATATGACACATTTAACAACTTCGGAAAACCTTGTGGAATATAATGAAAGTGAGAAATTTATCCTTAGACACTTACAGTAAAAAAAAGAAGAAAGGATGAAAATTAATGAGTTTAGCATCTAATTTTATTTTATTTTTTTTAAGTTTATTTATTTGTCAGAGAGAGAGGGAGAGAGAGAGCGAGCGAGCACAGGCAGACAGAGTGGCAGGCAGAGGCAGAGGGAGAAGCAGGCTCCCTGCTGAGCAAGGAGCCTGATGTGGGACTCGATCCCAGGACGCTGGGATCATGACCTGATCCGAAGGCAGCTGCTTAACCAACTGAGCCACCCAGGCGTCCCTAGCATCTAATTTTAGAAGCCACAAAAAGAACAAGAGAATAAACACAAAGAGTAGAAGGGTGAAATTAATGAAGGCAAGGGCCCAGTGTAATGAAACAATAAACAAAGATAAAATAGCATTAATGATGTGAAAAGTTGGTTTTACAAGAATAATAAAATCCAGCAAATCTCTGGTAAGATTTCTTTTTTTTAGCCAAAGTTTTTGGGATTTAATGTATGCAGAGTAAATGCACAGATCTTAAGTATATACAGTTAATAGAGTTAAGTCAGTTTTGTCAAATGCCCTCAAGCCCCTTCCTGGCCAATATTCCCATAAGAAGCAATCACTGATCTGATTTCTATCAACATAAGTTAGTTTTGTCCATTTTAGAAATTCATATAGATGGAATCATATAGTTTATAATTTTTTTTGTCTGACTTATTCACTCAGCATAATGCTTTTGACATTATTCACTGGTAGTGCAGTGGTTTGTTCCACTTTGACAAATACACCACATGGCAATTCCCTTATCTAATATCCTGGTGATGGACACTTGGTCTATTAGTAGTGAACTTGCTATGAACATTCTTGTACAAGGCAACTTGTGGATCTGTTTTAATTTTTCTTGAAAAATACCTATAAATGGAATTGCTGGTGCACAGAGGAAATGTATGTTTACTTTTTTTAAAAAAAGAGAAAAAGCATTGACTTTGGGCTGTCCTTTCCCCTGCGGCCTCTGCTCTGGCGGGAGTACCCCGGCCGACCTCCAGACATGTGTGGAGGCTTTGGACAGAGGCAGTCCTAGGATGACTTGAAAGTAGGGCACCCTTGGCCTGAACAGTTTCTGTACAGCATCCTCAGATGCCTTTACCTGAGTGAGAAAGCTGCTCCATCAAGACCTCAGAAGTCTGACAGCCCTATGTGACACCAGGAAAGGATATTCCTGTGAAGCTATTGCAGGACATGTGGCGCTCTACAACACTGACAACATTTACTGCATGTCGATGAGGTGCCAGAATTGGTAAACTCATTCTACATTATCTTAATCTTCTCAACAGGCCTACGAGGTACTGCTGTTATTTGCCCAAGGTCACAGTGGGTCCAGGAACTACTGTGGTGTTCAATTAATCTAGCTCCAAAGCTAGTGTTTGATTTGGACTTTTAAGTATGGTGCCCCCAGGTCTTTCCAACTAATTCTAATAAATAATTGCTTGCCTTCTTCAATCAAAAAAAAAAAAAAAGAGAGAGAGAGAGAGAGAAGACAAAAATATATCAAGAATGTAAAAAGGTACATAACTGGGCACCTGGGTGGCTCAGGCGTTAAGCGTCTGCCTTCGGCTCAGGTCATGATCCCAGGGTCTTGGGATCGAGTTCCGCATCAGGCTCCCTGCTTGCTGGGAAGCCTGCCTCTCTCACTCCCTCTGCTTGTATTCCCTCTCTCACTGTCAAATAAATAAAATCTTAAGAAAAAAAAAAAAGGTACTGGGATGCCTGGGTGGCTCAGTTGGTTAAGCGGCTGCCTTCGGCTCAGGTCATGATCCCAGTGTCCTGGGATCGAGTCCCGCATCGGCCTCCTTGCTCGGCCTCTGCCTGCCACTCTGTCTGCCTGTGCTCGCTTACTCTCCCTCTCTCTCTGACAAATAAATAAATTAAAAAACAAACAAACAAACAAAACAAAAAAAAAAAAAGAAAAAAAAGGTACATAACTATAATTATAAAGGATTAAAAGTAATTTTAAAAATTTAGATAAAGTGGTAGAAAAATATAACCTACCAAACTGTCTCAGGAAAAGTGAAGTATATGTTGATATAATCACTTTGGAAATGTTTGGTATTTTCTACTATAGTGCAAATATGCATACCTATGACCCATCAATTCCATTATTATGTGTCCCTTAGACAAACTTGGTAACTTGTACACCAGATATAACATACAAGAATGTTCACAGTACATTGTTCATAATGGTAAAACTTAGAAACTATACAAATGGCCACCTATGGATATTTATCACACTAACAAATTAAAACTGATAGTTTTACAGTATTTGTTAATTTGTTTAAAAATAACAATAAACCTACTACATGTTAAGTAAATGACATTTTTAACTTAAAGTAATTGTTTTTCTTTTTTTTAAAAAATATTTTATTTATTTATTTGACAGAGATCACAAGCAGGCAGAGAGGCAGGCAGAGGGGGGGAGGGAAGCAGGCTCCCTGCTGAGCAGAGATTCCCGACTGGAGCTCAATCCTAGGACCCTGAGATCATGACCTGAGCCGAAGGCAGAGAATTAACCCACTGAGCCACCCAGGCGCCTCTTTTCTTTTTTTTTAAACAGTCTTTAATTAAATTAATTAATTTATTTGACAGAGAGAGAGAAAGAAAGAGGGAGGGAGCAAGTACAAGCGGGGGTAATGGCAGGCAGGGGAGAAGCAGGCTCCCTGCTCAGCAAGGATCCTGATGTGGGGCTTGATTCCACGACCTGGGATCATGACCTGAGCTGAAGGCAGCCGCTTAACCAACTGAGCTACCCAGGCATCCCGAAAAGTAACGATTTTTCTAAATAAAAGTATGTAGTTAGAAATGCTGCACTGTTGTATAGTTTTAGAAAACTTTGTCTAGTGTAACAGAAAACAGCTAAAATCTCATATTACTTCTCCTCCTCCAATATGGTGTGGTATAGCAGGTCATAAAGCCACTGTGTTACTTCCTTGTACACTTGAGAGAGTAAGAGTGGAAAAGACAAATGATGTCTGGGTATTCTTATAAAAATGTATTTAACCTTACAGACCACACTTTCATTGCTGTTCTATGCTATAATAATTAAAATGAACAAACTGCAGTGGTATGCAACATACATTATATGAAAAAGAAAGACATAATATTTCAAATACATAAAGTTCAAACATGACCAAAGCCAAACTATGTTCAACTATATGGTTTATTAGTAGGAAAATAAAATGCAAAGCAAAGAAATGATGACCATCAAAATCAGGAGAGTGGTTCTCCCCACTAGGGAGAGAAGTTATCACTGGGAAGAACCAAGTGGTAGAATAAGCTTCTTAGGAGTGGAGGGAGAGTAACGTTCTGTTTCAGGCATTCATAATTTTTTTCTGTAAAGGGCTAGATAGTACATATTTTTTACTTTGTGGGCCATACTGTCTCCAGTGCAAGTACTCAACTCTGCCACTGTGAGAAGAAAGCAGGAACATCTGTATTCCAATAAAACCGTTTCACAAAACAAAATGGGAGGTTGGTTTTGGTGCAGAGAGCTGTAGCTTGTCAATACCTCTTTTATTTGACACGGTAGTGGTTACATGGGTGTCCACTTTATAATTACTCATTAAATTGTTCCTTTATGTTTAAGTACTTTACCAGTAGTTACATTTCATAATAAGAAATGTCAAAAAGAAAAAAAGAAAGAAACAGAATGCTTTAGGATATTAAAGAAATTGAACTAGTTAAAAAAAAGGTTACAAAGGAAAATATTAGGCCCAAATAGTTCTACAGGTATATTCCACCCAATTTTCAAAAAAAACTTAAACTCAAATCATTTCACAATATTACGAAAAGAAACTACTCATTTTATGAGCTTAGTTTGGACTTGATATGAAAATCAGAAAAAGACAGTATGAGAAAAATAAGCCAATCTCACTCATGAAAACACATCAGAATATCCTAAACAACACATTAGCAAGTTGAAACTAGTAGTGCTAAAGATAAAAAAGATGCTTAATTTCACCGGTAATTAAGGTAACAGAAATTAAGACCACAATGATACTGTTTTATACCAATTAGAATGGCAGAAATTAAGAAGTCTGATAACATCAGGGGATAGAGAGGATGGGGTCAACAGAATTACACACCACTGGTAGGAGTACAAACAGACAAAAATACTTGGGAAAAACATTGTATTATCTTCTCACACTTATGAATTTTAAAAAGCTCCAAAAAACTATTTATAGCAGTATATAGTTTTTATGTAGTTCACAAACAGGCAGAACTAAATAATATTATTTGGGGAATCATGTATACGTTGATACAGCCACTTCAAAAAAATCAAGGGAAGACAAAAATTTAGGATAAGCAGTTAGTTACCTCTGGGAGGGAGGCAATAGGATAGCAAAGCATAAAGACACATAAGTAGATGCACAGAAATGGTAGTGTTCTCTTCTTGGGCTAAGTGATCAGTTCATGGGTATTCATTTAAAAAATACGCTGTGTAATTTATGTATTTGCTATATTTATTTTCCTGAAATTACTGAAAATTAAAAACAGATAAATAAAAGTGGACTTTGGGGGCACCTGGGTGGCTCAGTCAGTTAGCTCAGGTCATGATCCTAGGGTCCTGGGATCAAGCCCCACATTGGGCTCTCTGCTTGGCAGGATGTCTGCTTCTCCCTCTCCCTCTGTCTACTGCTTTGCCTCTTGTGCTCTCTCTGCCAAATAAATAAAATCTTAAAAAAAAAAACCCAAAAAACTAAAAAAAATAAAAAATAAAAAAAAATAAAAGTAGATTTGGGAGTGCCTGTGTGGCTCAGATGGTTAAGCGTCTGACTCTTGATCTCAGCTCAGGTCTTGATCTCAGTGTCATGAGTTTAAGTGCTGCACTGGGCTCCAGGCTGACAAAACCCCTTCCCACATCTTAAAAAAAAAAAAAAAAAAGCGGACTTAATAAAGCATATACAGGGCGCCTGGGTGGCTCAGTTGGTTGAGCGGCTGCCTTCAGTTTGGGTCATAATCCCAGGGTCCTGGGATCGAGTCCCACATAGGGCTCCCTGCTCAGTGGGGAGTCTGCTGTTCCCCCTACTTGTGCATGCTCTGTCAAATAAAAAAGAAAAGAAATAAAGGCATATACAATTCTCAAGTATGTCACTTGGGGGGGAAAACTATAAAAGATCAGCTTCCTCACAGCTAATAAGGCACTATTAAAACTTGTCTACTCCCAAAATATGCATGACCTACTGTTGCCCAAGTCCTATGAGGAGGAGCGTTATTAAAAATTATGAGCAGAAAAAAAAAATGAGCAGAGGCTTTACAGTAGAATTCTCAGCTCTGCCCTAATGAGTTGCCTAATTTTTTAAGTTTCTTTTCCTCATCTGTTGAACAGGCATGTTAATAACTGCTCCTATCTCAGAGTGCTAATACGAGAATCAAGTGAGATAATGTCTGTAAAATCATTTTATAAACAATAAAGTGCTTTAGGAGTGGCACCAGAGATGGGGCGCCTGGGTGGCTCAGTGGGTTAAAGCCTCTGCCTTTGGCTCAGGTCATGATCCCAGGGTCCTGGGATCGAGCCCCACATGGGGCTTTCTGCTGAGCAGGGAGCCTGCTTCCCTTCCTCTCTCTCTGCCTGCCTCTCTGCCTACTTGTGATCTCTGTCTGTCAAATAAATAAATAAAATCTTAAAAAAAAAAAAAAAAGAAGTGGCACCAGAGGAAGTGGCACTGAAGGGCATTTCGTGTACCTTGATGAGCTGATTATTCTTCACATAATGCAAAGTGTTTGACCGGTTACCTCCAGCGACCACAGGCGGGTAGGCTAAGATGTCTGCACCGCGGGCCCGGCATTCAAATTCAAACTGGAAAACAAGAGCCAAGCATGACAGAAGACAGGATTTCCTCAGGACTGTGCCAGCCCAGGCTCCCTCCAACAAACAGCCCATCTCTCCATTCAAATACTTCTTTTCCATCATTACTGGAGAACGAGTCATCAAATCTAACTGAACTTCTTATACTGCAATTCCACTCTATTTTTTATTCTCCCTCCCATCCTGTTATTTGACCCTATTATTAAGTCTGTTCTGTTTCTCTGAGTGCTCCAAATTTCCTGTGATTTTCAAATTAAGTCCAGAAGAGAATACAGAAAACCTACGATCATGGCTGAGTACAGAGATACAGTCAAGTAAAGTTCCCATTTTTTATTCTTATTTAGGTAAACACTGGAATACAGCTTCTGGTTTTAACGGCAGCTCTGCATTACTAATTTCAACTTTTCAAATAGCTACCAACCTACGTGCACTGGAAAAGTGAAAAAGGATGCTAGGCAAATGGTAAATTCTACTGCTTTTACTTTGTCCAAGGATGGAGCCGGAGACTGGCAAGAAGCGGCTGCTCTTTCCAGTACTACTCCAATCCTTCTCCTTTGCATTTACTTGAACAGTATTCTCCGCTCACATTTGACTAAGTCTTTGCTTCTTCGTCTGCTCTGCTTTGCAATTTTCTTCATTTAATTGTAGCTCTGTGTATTTTAGACATATCTAAATAATCAGTGACCTTTAAGAACCAAATCCTCTCCACTGATATCCTGGCCACTTACATAAAAGCCAACTAGATGCCATCCGCAAATCAATGAAATTACTTTATTTACTATTTTCACCTCCAATAAAACCTTTCCAGTCTTTTAAAGCTCACCTTGGCATAAAGAAAGCCTTCCTCCACAGGAGCTTTACTGGCAAACATGGTCTCTATGAAAGCCTGTAAACAGAATGGAAGATGAACAGTCTCATTTTAAATAGGTTGCTTACTCAAACATTCAAAATAACGGAGCTCAAATGAAAAGCACCTCTCTCCCCAATTTTGTTGACCTGAAGTTGTGACTTTGTGCGTATGATAATACAGATTTCTGAAGAGGAAACTATTGCTTTCAGGACTATTTGACAACATTTAGTGGAAGGGCGACTCAATAATCACTCAGAATATATGGTGGTATGCTAGAATAAGCTACATAGTTACACATTTGTCATTTATGTAACGAAGTAGCCCAGAAATGTATGGAATTACGGACTGAATAGTCCAGTCTACAGTAGGTTTCCCAACCTCAGCACTGTTGACATTTTGGACTAGATAACTCTTTGTAGGGTGCCAGCAGTGCTTCCCCACTGTGATAATCAGATACTGCCAGATATCCCCTGAAGGACATAACTGCCCCATGTTCAGAATCAGTGACCTAGAGTATAAATCCTTAATCTCTCTGTGATAGCCATTCCACATGTGTGTTTGTTTCCTTTTTTTATGAACGTACATGTCTATAATTCACCACTGTACCCTAATCCAAAAAAGATTTTTATTAGATCTGATAGATACACAAAATGCAACTCATGGCAGAGTTAAAGAAAAGCAAGCCTTAAAAAGAATGGAGCTCAAAAAACTAATAATGCAAACCATAATGACCTTCACGATTACTATGGCAACTATGGATGGGCCACAAATTTATCTGAGTTTTCTAGCAGCCAGTGTGAAAAGGGAAACTGTCAGCTGTATTTCCCACATCTGTGGGATAAAAATGAATCAGCAGCACAGGGACAGGATTATACGATTCTACCACTCGATTCTCTGTTTTGTTTTTTTTTTAAAGATTTTATTTATTTATTTGACAGATGGAGATCACAGAGAAGCAGGCAGAGAGAGAGGAGGAAGCAGGCTCCCTGCTGAGCAGAGAGCCCGATGCGGGGCTCGATCCCAGGACCCTGGGATCATGACCTGAGCCAAAGGCAGAGGCTTTAACCCACTGCGCCGCCCAGGCGCCCCTCTCAAGTTGTGTTCTAAGAGTGAAGGCAACATGGGAAGGAATGTTTCTGGTAACATTTCTCCAAATACAAGGCAATGACATCACCATAAAGCCCAACAGAGGGAATGCAAGTGGGCTGGCCATGGAAACAGCTGCGACTTGCTCCTGCTCCCATTCTGATCCTTCCTCAAATGTTTCATCCTCAGAGAGGCCTTCCTGATCACCCTATCTCACTCAGCACCTCGACCACACTTCATCCCCTTCCACTGCTTCCTTTTTCTTCACAGCATTTAATTCCAGCTGACTATACAGCATGTTTATTTACTGTCTCTCCTCAACTAGAATGTACAATGAGGACAGGGACACATGGCAAGCCTGTTTTGCTCACCACTGTGTCTCTAGAACCTAGGAAAGTATCCAGCACTATAGTAAATAACAAATATCTGCTGAATGAATTAGCAATTACAATGGAAGTTAAAGGATACTTAGTTACATACACATACGATCATTGATAATTTGTCAGTGCTACATTTTTAGCATGAGGCTAAAGAAAAAAAAAGAAGGGAAAAAGTGTGGTATCTCTACTGAGGCTCACTCAAAAGAGATTTTCCTTCTCTTAGCTGCACTCTTTGTCTTTTTATTAATTTCCTTTCAAAACTTTACTAAATAGCACAGAAATTTTGCGCGGGCACACACACACCAACCCCTTGTATGTGCGCTCATCCACGCACATACACGCATCCATGATGGATAAATGTGGGTTATTTGCAACTTCTCGCTATTGTGAACACTGCTTCTGTGAACAAATATGAGAGTACCTGGTTTGTTTGTTTTTTAAAGATTTTATTTATTTATTTGACAGAGATCACAAGTAGGCAGAGAGGCAGGTAGAGAGAGAGGAAGGGAAGCAGGCTCCCTGCTGAGCAGAGAGCCTGATGCCAGCACCCTGGGATCTTGACCTGAGCCGAAGGCAGAGGCTTTAACTCACTGAGCCACCCAGGCGCCCCAGTACCTGTTTTTAATTCTTCTGGGTATACACCTAGGAGCAGATCACATGATAAATCTATGTTTAAGTTTCTCAGAAACCTCCAAGCTTTTTCCACAGTGGCTGAACCATTTCACAATCACACTGGTAATGGAAAAAGGTTCCAACTTTCCCACTTCCCTACCAACACTTGCTATTTTCCGTTTGCGTGTATTTTAATTTTTTAAATTTATTTTTACATTTTTAATCACCCCGTGCTCATCACTAGTGCACTCCTTAATCACCTATTTCACTCATCCCCCTACCCACCTGACTTCTGGTAACCAGGTTGTTTTCTATAGTTCTCTATAGTTGAGAGTCTGTTTCTTGGTTTGTCTCTTTTGTTCCCTTTGATCATTTGCTTTGTTTCTCAAATTCCGCATATGGGTGAACTCATGTTATCTGTCTTTCTCTTATTTCACTTAGCATTATACCTTCTCCATCCATATGGCAAGATTTCACTCTTTAAAGGTTAATATTTGGGGCGCCTGGGTGGCTCAGTGGGTTAAAGCCTCTTCCTTTGGCTCAGGTCATGATTCTGGGGTCCTGGGATCGAGCCCCGAATAGGGCTCTCTGCTCAGCGGGGAGCCTGCTTCCTCCTTTTTTTTTTTTTTAAATAAAGATTTTATTTATTTATTTGACAGATCACAAGCAGGCAGAGAAGCAGGCAGAGAGAGAGGAAAGGAAGCAGGCTCCCCGCCGAGCAGAGAGCCCAACGTGGGGCTCGATCCCAGGACCCTGAGATCATGACCTGAGCTAAAGGCAGAGGCTTTAACCCACTGAGCCACCCAGGCACCCCCTTCCTCCTCTTTCTTGGCCTGCCTACTTGTGATCTCTGTCTGTCAAATAAATAAAATCTAAAATTATCTATCTACCTATCCATCCATCCATCTGACTCTTCCTCATCAATTAATTGATGGGCACTTGGGCAGCTTCCATATCTTGGCTACTGTAAATAATGTGGCTATAAACACAGAGGTGCATATATCCCTTTGAATTTGTGTTTTTGTATTTGTTGGGTAAATACCCAGTAGTGCAATTACTGGATCATAGGGCAGTTCTATTTTAAACTTTAAAAAAAAAAAAGATTATTTATTTATTTGTCAGAGAGAGAGAGAGAGAGAGAGAGAGAGGAAGCGAGCACGCACAAATAGGAAGAGTGGCAGCCAGAGGCAGAGAGAGAAGCAGGCTCTCCGCAGAGCAAGGAGCCCGATGCGGGACTCGATCCCAGCACCCTGGGATCATGGCCTGAGCCAAAGGCAGTGGCTTAACCAAGTGAGCCACCCAGGTGTCCCTCTATTTTTAACTTTTTGAGGAAACTACTGTTTTCCATAATGGCTGCACCAATTTTTATTCCTACCAACACTGCAAGAGGGTTCCTTTTTCTCCACATTCTCGCCAATACTTGTTTCTTGATTTTAGATTTTAGCCATTCTGACAGGTGTAAGATGATATCTCACCATGCTTTGATTTGTATTTCCCTGATGGTAAGTGATGATGAGCATCTTTTCATTTGCCTTTTGGCATCTGCATGTCTTCTTTGTAGAAATGTCTTCTGCCCTTTTAAAAATCAGATATTGGGACACCTGGGTGGCTCAGGTCATGATCCCAGCGTCCTGGGATCAAGTCCCACATCGGGCTCCTTGCTCAGCAGGGAGCCTGCTTCTCCCTCTGCCTGCCTGTGCTTTCTCTCTCTGACAAAAAAAAAAAAAAAGAAAAAAAAAAAAAGAAAAATCAGATTATTGTTTTTTTGGGTGTTGAATTGTGTAAGTTCTTTATATATTTTGGATATATTTTTGGATAGTTATAATATGTCATTGGCAAATGCCTTCTCCCATTCTGTAGGCTGCCTTTTAGTTTTGTTGATTGTTTCCTCCACTGTGCGGTAGCTTTTTATTTGATGTAGTCCCAATAGTTTATTTTTGCTTTTGTTTCCTTTGCCTCAGGGGACTTTTTTTTTTTTTTTTTAAAGAGAGAGAGAGTGTGCGCACATGTGTATGAGTGGTGCAGTGGTGGGGGGAAGCAGAGGGAGAGAATCTTAAGCAGGCTCCATGCCCAGTGGGGAGCCTGACATGGAGCTTGATCTCATGACCTTGAGATCATGACCCTAGCCGAAGAAAGAGTCGGATGCTTAGCTGACTGAGCCACCCATACGCCCCACAGGGGACCTATTTAGAAAAGAGCTGCTATAGCCGATCTCAGAGAAATTACTGCCTGTGCTCTCTTAAAGGATTTTTATGGTTTCAGGCCTTGTATTTAGGTCTTTAATGTATTTTGAGTTTATTTTTGTGTATGGCGTAAGGAATTGGTCCAGTTTCATTCTTTTGCATGTTGTTTAGTTTTCCCAGCTGGATTTTATTGAAGACTCTTTTCCCCATTCAATATTCTTTCTTGCTTTGTCAAGATTAATTAACCATATAAACATGGGTTTATTTCTGGGCCCTCTATTCTATTCCATTGATCTATGAGTCTATTTTTGTGCCAGTACAATACTCTTTTGATGACTACAGCTTTGAAATAATGAGCAGTCCAGAACTGTGATGCCTCTAGCTTTGCTTTTTCAAGATTGCTTTGGTTATTTGGGGTCTTTTGTGGTTCCATACAAATTTTAGGATTGTTTGTTCTAGTTCTGTGAAAAATGCTCTTGGTATTGTGATAGGGGTTGTATTAAACGTGTAGACTGCTTTGGGCAGATAAAAGTATTTTGACAAGTATTCTTCCAACCCATGAGCATGGAAAGTCTTTCCAGTTCTTTGTGTTGTCTTTGACTTCTTTCATCAGTGTTTTATAGTCTTTCATCAGTGTTTTATAGTTTTCAGAGTACAGATCTTTCACCTCTTTGGTTAGGTTTATTCCTAATTGTAAGTGGGATTGTTTTCTTAATCTCGTTTCTGCTGCTTCATTATTGGGTGTATAGAAATGCAGCAGATTTCTGTAGACTGATTTTGTATCCTGCAACTTGACTGAATTCGTTTATCAGCTCCTGCAGTTTTTTAGTGTTTTTTCAGGTTTTCTCTATATATTATCACGTCATCTACAAATAGTGAAAGTTTTACTTCTTCCTTACCAATTTGGATACCTTTTATTGCTTTTTTTGTCTGACTGCTGTGGCTATGACTTCCAGTACTATGTTGAGTAAAAGTGGTGAGTGGGGACATCCATATCTTCTTCCTGATCTTGGGTGAAAGGCTGTTTCTTCCCACTGAAAATGATGCTGGCTGTGGGTTTTTCACATATAGCCTTTATTATGTTAAGGTATGTTCCCTCTAAACTTACTTTGTTGAGGGTTTTATTATGGATCGGTATTGTACTTTGTCAAATGCTTTTTCTGCATCTACTGAAATGATCATATGGTTCTTATCCTTTCTCTTGCTGATGTGATGTATCATGTTGATTGATTTGCAAATATTGACTCACCCCTGCAACCCAGGAAAACAAACCTCACTTGATCATGGTGAATGATTTTTTTTAATGTATTGCTTCCTTCAGTTTGCTAGTACTTTGTTGAGGATATTTGCATCTATGTTCATCAAAGATATTGATCTGTAGTTATCTTCTATTGTGGGGTCTTTATCTGGTTTTGGTATCAGGGTAATGCTGGCCTTATGGCATGAATGTGGAAGTTTTCCTTCCTTTTCTATTTTCTGGAATAGTTTTGGGAGCGTAGGCATTAATTCTTTTTTAAATGCTTGGTAGAATTCGCCTGGGAAGCCATAGGGTCCTGAACTTCTGTTTGTTGGGAGTTTTTTGAGTACTGATTCAATTTCTTTGCTGGTAATGGGTCTCGTCAAATGTTCTATTTCTTCCTGTTTTAGTTTTGGTAGGTTATATGTTTCTAGGAATTTATTAATTTCTTCTACCTTGTCTGATTTGTTGGTATATAGTTTTTGATAGTATTTTCTTACATCTGTATTTCTGTAATGTTTGTTATTTCTCCTCTTTCATTTGTGATTTATCTGGGTCCTTTCTTTTTCTTGAGCAGTCCGGCTACGGGTTTATCAATTTTATTTATTTATTTATTTATTTTGTTTTTCAAAGGATCAGCTCTTGGTTTTGATCTGTTCTTTTGTTTTAGAATTTTTTAAAGATTTTATTTATTTGACAGAGAGCACAGGCAGGCAGAGAGGCAGGCAGAGAGAGAGGGGGGAATCAGGCTCCCTGCTGAGCAGAGAGCCCGATGCAGGGCTCGATCCCAAGACCCTGAGTTCATGACCTGGGATCACGACCTGAGCCGAAGGCAGCAGCTTAACCCACTGAGCCACCCAGGCACCCTGTTTTAGATTCTATATCATTTATTTTCTGCTCTAATCTTATTTCCTTCTTTCTGTTAGGTTTAGGCTTTCTTTTTTTCCCCTTCTAGTTCCCTCAGGAGTAAGGCTAGGTTGTTTGAGATTTTTTTTTTCTTGCTTCTTGAGGTAGGCCTGTATTGCTAAAAGCTTCCCTGTTAGGACTGCTTTGGCTGCACCTCAAAGGTTTCAAAATGTTTGCTTTCATTTTCATTTGTTTCAATGTGTTTTTTTATTTCTTCTATTTCTTGGCTGACCCATTCATTGTTTAGTAGCATGTTACTTAACCTCTATGAATTCGTGGTCTTTCCAGATTTTTTCCTGTGGTTGACTTCTGGCTTCACAGTGTTGTAGTCAGAAAATATGCATGGTGTAAGTTCAATCTTTTGGAACTCGTAGGTTTGTTTTGTGACCTTGTATGTGATCTATTCTGGAGAATATTTCATGTGCACTTGAAAATAATGTGTATTCTTCTTAGGATGGAATATTCTGAATATAACTGTTAAATCCATCTGGTCCAGTATGTCATTCAAAGCCAGTTTCCTGTTGCTATTCTGTTTAGATGATCTTTCCATTGATCTAAGTGGGGTATTAAAGTTCCCTACTCTTATTGTATTATTACTGATTAATTCTTTTATGTTTGTTATTGTTTTATATATTTGGGTGCATAATTACTTAAAATTGTCCCCTTCATTATAGTGTATTTCTTTGTATTTTGTTATAGTCTTTGTTTTAAAGCCTTTTATTTTGTCTGATATAAGTATTGCTACTCTGGTTTAAAAAAAAAAAAAAAGATTTGGGTGCCTGGGTGGCTCAGTGGGTTAAAGCTTCTGCCTTCGGCTCAGGTCATGATCTCAGGGTCCTGGGATCGAGTCCCACATCGGGCTCTCTGCTCGGCAGGGAGCCTGCTTCCTCCTCTCTCTCTCTACCTGCCCTCTCTGCCTACTTGTGATCTCTCTCTGTCAAATAAATAAAAATCTTAAAAAAAAAAAAAGATTTTATTTATTTGAGAGAGACAGAAGCAGGCTGCTCACTGAGCAGGGAGCCCCACCCAGGGCTCAATCCCAGGAAAATGGGATCATGACCTGAGCTGAAAAGAGTGACTTAACCAAATGAGCCACCCAGGCACCCCCCTCAACCCATTTTTTTTTTAAAGATTCATTTGTCAGAGAGAGAGAGAGAGAGAGAGAGCGAGCACAGGCAGACAGAGGCAGAGGGAAAAGCAGGCTCTCCGCTGAGCAAGGAGCCCGATGTAGGACTTGATCCCAGGATGCTGGGATCATGACCTGAGCCGAACGCAGCTGCTTAACCAATTGAGCCACCCAGGCGTTCCCCCCAGCCCTACCCATTTTAAAACTGGGTTGCCTCTTTGTTTTTGAGTTGCAGGAGTTCTTTCCATATTCTGGATACTAGACCTTTCTTGTATATATTGCTTGCAAATATTTTCTCCTATTCTATAGGCTGTCTTTTCACTTTTTTGATAGTGTTTTTTGATTGATGCACAGTTTTTTTTTTTGTTTTGTTTTTTTTTTTTTTAAGATTTTATTTATTATTTATTTGTCAGAGAGAGCACAGGCAGACAGAGTAGCAGACAGAGGCAGAGGGAGAAGCAGACTCCCTGCTGAGCAAGGAGCCCGATGCGGGACTCGATCCCAGGACGCTGGGATCATGACCTGAGCCGAAGGCAGCCACCTAACCAACTGAGCCACCCAGGTTTCCCTGATGCACAGTTTTAAATATTGATGAAGTTGAATTTATCTTTTTTTCTTGTGTTGCTTATTTTGGTGTCCTATCTAAGAAGCCATTGCCAAATTCAAGGTCATGAAGATTCACCTCTATGTTTCTAAGAATTTTATACTTTTAGCTCTTAAGTTTAGGTCTTTGAACCATTTTGAGTGAATTTTTATATATGATATGAGGTAGGGATCCAACATCATTCTTTGGCATGTAGATATCCAGTTGTTCTAGCATATCTGAATTACTCTTAATTAAATACATGTTAAAGCATTATTTTGAAAGGAAAAGAATGATTCTGATAAAAAGGATGAAAATGCTACTATGAGCTTGGGTAACTGCCAAGCCATCCCTGGTTTGAATGAGCACTGGCTTTGAAATCAGTGGAATCAGGAAATGACAAAACCCGAATTTTAGTAGTTAGCAAAATAGACTGGAAGGGAAAAGCAAATCAATGGCAGTTCTGTTAAAAACTCAGTGGTGGGGATGCCTGGGAGGCTCAGTGGATTAAGCCTCTGCCTTCAGCTCAGGTCATGATCATAGGGTCCTGGGATGGAGTCCCGCATTGGGCTCTCTGCTCAGCAGGGAGCCTGCTTCTCTCCCTTCTCTCTCTCTGTCTCTCTGCCTACTTGTGATCTCTGTCAAATGAATAAATAAAAATCTTAAAAAAAAACAAAAACAAAAAACTCAGTGGTGTTTGCTGCTTTGCTGAAAGCAAGCGGACTCTCCAGAAGAGTTTCACCTTCGTGGCCGGCAGGTGGAGCTCCAACCAAAGGAGCCCAGGCCACTTAAAAATTTTTCTCTTTCTTTCATTCTTTTTTTTTTTTTTTTGATAAATCAGCTGTGAGACACACTGCAACTAATTCAAGCAGGGCAAACTGATGATGGAGGACAAAATATCATGAAAGGGATTATTCAGTGAAGGAAATAAGCCATTTTGCAGTTTTAGATACAACAATTTGATTAATTCTTTTTAAAAATGGCTCCTAAGAATTTTGTATCGGGGAGCAGTATCTCTGGCTTTAAACACTAATGAGAGAAGGGAAATTTAAGGCTCACTGTGGTTCACAGGACAATCCCTAATTTACTAGAATGGATTAAGGGAGGGGTACAGTATAGAAGGGCAATTGCCCTGCCTCTCCCTTGTTATATAAATGGCCACTGCCTCCTGAAGCTGCACGGAGGCTGTGGATGCAGATAGTACTGCCCTGGTTATCTGATGAAGGAAATGAACACCCTGATGGGAAGCTCCTTACTCAGGTTATGACTAACACTGTAATAAAGGATTCCATATATAACTTTGTTGTTGGACCCAAGGAGGATGTAAAAAGATAGTTTCAGATCTTTAATCTCAACTTCCTCCTATGGATAATAAAAAGATAATGAGTTTAGCACTTAATAGGAGAAATAAAATCCAGTAAGAAAGAGGACATGCAAAAGAATAAAATTGGGCCCTTGTCTTTTTTGTTGTTGAGTATAAGTTCTTTATGTATTCTGGATATTAGAATGTTATCAAATATAGACTTACAAATATTTCTATTGTTTATAAAATTATAAAAATATTTCTATTGTTTATAAAAAATTATCTTTTTAATCCCCCAATAATGTCTTTTGATGCACAAAAGTTTTTAATTTTGATGAAGTCCAATTTATCTATTTTTGTTGCTGTTACTACTGCTTTGGGTACCATATCTAAGAATCCACTGCCAAATCCAAGGTCATGAAGATTTACCCATATGTTTCTGCTAAGAAACACATACAAAAATTAATTAAAAAAAAAAAAAGGATCAAAGACCAAAATACAAGAGCTAAAACTATAAAACTCTTAGAGGAAAACATAGGGGGAAAGCTTCATGACCTAGGTTTAGCAATAATTTTTTTCTGATATACCAAAAGCATAGGCAACACAAGAAAAAACTGATAAATGTTGTATGATTCTACTAGGCAAGTTCATAGTAGGCTTGAGGCTACTAGGGGCTGGAGGGAGGGGAAATGGGAGTCATTGTCTAATGGTTACAGAGTTTCTATGTAGGACGATGGAAAAGTTCTGGAAATAGCTAATGGTGCTGGTTGCACAACAGTGCGAATGTACTTAATGCCACAGAGTTGTACACTTAGAAATGGTTAAAATAGTGAATTTTATGTTATATAAATTTTAGATTAAAAAAAATACAGCAAATGGAAAGAAAAGAAAGGGGCAACAATTCAGATCCTGAAATAATTCAGTTTTTTATGTTTAATTAAAAATGAAATAAAAAGGCAGAAACTGAAGAGTGCCAGGCTTTGATAATTTTACCTAAGGCAGAGAAAAGGCAACTGCCTCAAACTTCTCAGGGTATAAAAATCCCAAGGCAGATACAGTCAATTTATCAGAGTTTAGAGGAATTTTAGAAAGAAAAACATTCCAATGAGCCACTATCATCAGATGTAAAAATACTGGCTTTTAATATAAAGATAATAGTGGAAAAAGAAGATTGCTCTCCTCCATATCATGCCAGGTCATCTCTGGCAGGGAACTCAAGACATTTCAACAAATGGGTGAGTGAATGGCTGGAAGTAGAGAAAAAACTCTTTTAGATCTACTGAATATGGAACACATTATGCAGCACTAGCCTGGGGCTGCAAATGAACCCCTTAGGGATGACAGAATTAATTCAGAATTAATTCAAGGGAATGTGGGGATGCTACTGTGAAAAGAATAAAATTTAAAGTCTGCTTGAAAGCTGGAATGTATGGGGTGCTTGGGTGGCTCAGTTGGTTAAGCGACTGCTGCGGCTCAGGTCATGATCCCAGGGTCCTGGGATCGAGCTCCACATGGGGCTCCCTGCTCAGTGGGGAGCCTGCTTCTCCTTCTCTCTCTGCTGCTCTGTCTGCTTGTGCTCGCTTGCTCTGTCAAATAAATAAAAATCCTTAAAAAATAATAATTTTTTTTAAAAAGCTGGAATGTATGATTAAAGAAGAGGATACTGTGATGTCTCCCTGACTGTCTAACTGATATGAATATAATGTTTGAGTAAAAATTCCTCCCCGTACTGGGTAATAAGAAAAAAGGAATAACTTGGATCCTCCCTTCATCTAGCACTCATCAGACATGCAACACGGGAGCCTTTAAAATTGACCTACGCCAATTCAACTAGTAAATCTGAAACATTAGTGGATACTTTGAAGGCAGTAAGAAATTACTATCCTAAATAAAGAAATTTCAGATACAAGTATATTAGTGTCCATAAACTAACTGAAATAGGCCAGTGTGGCCAATGAGGAAGACTGATGAATCAGGTCACGAACAGTAGACTATAGGAGGCTCCATAAAGCCACACCCTTTAGAGCCTCCGCTGTCTCAGTACAGTCCAGACCATTCAACTCATACAAGCTAAAGGTGACTGGTATTCTCTATTGATCCGGCTAACCTTGCCATTTTCTCGTTAACAATTACCAGTGAGAGCCAACAACAATTTGCATTCATGTGGACTGGTTTACAACATATAGTATTAGTATTACCTCAAAAATATTTTTTTAAAGATTTTATTTATTTATTTGACAGAGAGACAGAGAGAGAGAGATCACAAGCAGGCAGAGAGAAAGGGGGAAGCAGGCTCCCCGCTGAGCAGAGAGCCCGATGCGGGGCTTGACCCCAGGCCTCTGAGATCATGACCCGAGCTGAAGGCAGAGGCTTAACTGCCCCTATTACCTCAAAAATATTAACTCTTCTGAATATTGTCACAATCTGATGAGGCAGGACTGAGATCTAATTTAGCTGGACAATACAATATATTGATGGTATTATTAATTTCTTTTTATTTTCCTTTTTATTTTGTTTTTAAAATAGGCTCCATGCCAAGTGTGGAGACCAGTGTGGGGGCTGAATTCACGCCCAGGAGATCAAGACCTGGGCTGAGATCAAGGGTCAGAGGCTTAACTGACTGAGCCACCCAGGCACCCCATACATTCCAGCTTTCAAACAGACTTTAAATTTTATTCTTTTCACAGTAGCATTATTATTCTCACCTGAAGCTCCAGATCAAGTTAAAAGCGACTTTCCTAAGGTCATAAATCATATGACTGACCAGAGATAACTGATTAACCTTGCTAGAAATACAGGGCTCCACAAAGACTATGGAACTTGGGGAGATTATATGGGTTGGAGCAATCTGTGACATATCACAGACCACTAGGAATAAAGTGTTATCAGTTCCTGACCCTCACATCAAAGAGGTTCAACAACACCTACTGTGACTATTTGGTTTTTAAATTTTTTTTTATTTTTAAAGATTTTATTTATTTATTTGACAGAGATCACAAGTAGGCAGAAAGGCAGACAGAGAGAGGAGGAAGCAGGCTCCCTGCAGAGCAGAGAGCCCGATACGAGGCTCGATCCCAGGACCCCAGAATCATGACCTGAGCCGAAGGCAGAGGCTTTAACCCACTGAGCCACCCAGGCACCCCGCCTATTTGGTTTTTAGAGAAACCATACTTCACTTAGGGATGTTGTTGGCCCCAATTCATAAAATCACAATGAAAAAGGCCTTATTTGATTAGGGCCCTTAACAAAAAAAGCCTTCTTAGAACTGCAGAAGGCTACCGCTTAAGCTATTATGCTAGGACCATATGATCCTCACACTGAAATGATATTAGGAAATGTCAGTCACTGCACTCATCCCAACTGGAATTTCCAGCAAAAGCCATAATCACTACTCCAAGATGACCCTTGGCTTTGATATTAAGGCATTTTGATGCTGCTTTCCACTCTATGTCTTTTGAAAGACAGTTGCTCATTTATTTTGGGACATTTGCTGAGTTTGCCCCAATAACTAAAAGACTTATAAGAGCAAATTAAGAACTGAAATACATATCATATCATTGCTGATGTCAGAAAAACATTACAGTAAGAAGGGTGATGCCCAAAAAAGTTTTATCATGAAATGGAAATGCACTATATAAAGCATGATACCTGGGGAACGGGACAGACTCATATTTATGAGCCTTTTTTCCTTTCCTTTCCTATGAGCCTTCTTTTCCTTCTCTTGTTTCATCCAACTGACCAAGGATGCCAGGTAATTGGTCTGGTTCACAGTTGGTAGTTTCAGAATTCTGTATGGAAAGCAGGTGCACTGAGTCCAGCAGAAGGTAAAATCTTCACGGAAGAGGGTAATAACAAGTCAGTCCACTGAGCTGAATTATATGCTGTGTTCTTACCTGTGATAGAACTAGATACAAATAAAAGTCCTGCTATTTGGGCAAATACTGATCCTAGGCTGTTGCCAATTGCCTTGCGATTGGTCTAACAAATGGGCCAAAAATAACTGGAGAGTAAAAGAACCCCACATGGGAGGGCGCTGCTCTCTGGAAATCTCTATGAAAAAAAATTTTTTTTTGTTGTTAAGATTTTATTTATTTGCAAGAAAGCGGGTGAAAGTGAGACAGAGAGAGCACATGAGTGGGGTGGGGAGGGGCAGAGGAAGAAGTAGACTTTCCGTTGAGCAGGGAGACCGATGTGGGGCTCAATCCCAGGACCCTGGGATCATGACCTGAGCCGAAGACAGAAGCTTAACTGACTGAACTGCCCAGGTGCCCCTCTATTTTAAATTCTGAGAGCAAATCAAAGCAGGCCATAATGATGCTTACCAAAGAAACCCAATGCCAGGGTTTGAAGGTAACTGCAATCCATAAATTGATGGCCTACTAAGTTCTCTTGAAATGGCAAAGAAGGTCCATGAAATGAATGCGACATGGAGGAACTCAAGTCAGGCAGCAATGCACAAAACAATGACACAGACCACTGAGCTCCACTGAAGCCCCCCCCCCCCCCCAAAAAAAACCCAAAAAACCTGCATTGGTTGCCAATGGTACAATCCCATTTTTCTGTACTTATCCAATCTGTCCCCCCTACTACTGGAAATGGACTAACCAGAAAATCCTACTTCAGGGAGAAAGGTGTGGGTTAAAATTAGTGATGAAAGAAGGAAGAAAGACCACATTGTTGCTGAGGGGAAGGGAGCCAATAAATGAGTGCCACGAAAGGGAAAATCTAACATAATTTTCGTGCCTAAAGAGATGCTGAAAGCAAGAAAGTAATATTTTCTCTTAGCTTTGATTTAGAAGCCTGTGGGGCAAAGGACTCTGACAGAGTCTCCTTTTCTGAAGAGCCTTTTTGGCTCTTTTTGAGCTGAACAATAACTATCCTAACAAATACACTTCCCAGGGAGACATACGTCCTCAAAACGGATGAAGAAATAAATGGGAGCTCTGTCAACAATGCAAATGCTTTTTCATTCTCATTTCACAGGATGGATCTATTATAGAGGAGCTGTGCTGGGAAGCAACCTGTGTTGTAAAATGTTTAGTGGGCTGAATTTGAAAAACATTGTCTAATAATCTAAAAGAACATCATGTGCCACTAATCATGATGATGGTTTAAAAAAGATGCCAAAGGGGTGCTTGAGTGGCTCAGATGGTGAAGCCTCTGTCTTTGGCTCGGGTCATGATCTCAGGGTCCTGAGATCGGGCCCCAATTGGGGCTTCCTGTCTTTTTCTCCCTCTCCCAACATCCCACCATGGCTCATGCTCACTCTCTCTCAAATAAATAAAATCTTAATAAATAAAAAGATGCCAGAATATGGTGGTAGAATGTTATCTAATGCATATCCCTTTTGCCAAAATAATATTATGAGTAAAAATAGCTATTTGCCCTGTTATCGTTGGTAAACAGGCAAAAGGATAAGGAACAATTGGGACACCTGGATCACTGATAAAGGGCAAGAAGTAGGTATAACTTGGTGGGCCCACATTCCTGAGAACTATGAAATTTGTTTGGTTATTACTACTCATATGATCTAAGCCTGGGGGAATTAACATTTTTGAAGTACCAAATGTATTTCCTAATTGTATAAAGGCAGTTAGTACTCAATGACAACATGGCTGCTGTTGGCCGATTTGAAATCTGAGAGCTTTAGTGGAATTAGAAGCTGCTTAGGAGGGGCGCCTAGGTGGCTCAGTGGGTTAAAGCCTCTGCCTCCCTGGGGTCCTGGGATCGAGCCCCACATCGGGCTCTCTGCTCAGCAAGGAGCCTGCTTCCTCCTCTCTCACTGCCTACTTGTGATCTCTGTTTGTCAAATAAATAAAATCTTAAAAAAAAAAAAAAGCTGCTTAGTAGTATTTGGTCAGGCAGGGTTTTTTTGTTGTTGTTTTTTAAAGATTTATGTATTTATTTTGAGAGAGCACAGGAGCCTGGGGTGGAGGGGAGGTGTGGGGGGGTGGAGGTGGAGGTGGGGAGGGGAAGGGCAGCAGAGGGAAAGAATCCCTCAAGCAGACTCTCCGTGGAGCACAGAACTTGATCCAAAAACCCATGAGATCAGGACCCTAGCTGAAACGAAGAGTCAAATGCCCAACAGGCTGCGCCACCCAGGCATATTTGCTGTTATTGTTGTGTTTTAAAGATTTGATTTATTTGAGAGAGTGAGCTTGAGTGGGGGATGGGCAGAGAGAGAGGGAGAAGCACGGGACTCGATTCCAGGACTCTGGGATCATGACCGGAGCCGGAAGCAGATGCTTAATCAACTGAGCCACCCAGGTGCCCTGGCATATTTGTTTTTTGTGAGGAAAGACATACTGCTTAAAAAGACCTAGGAAGGGGTGCCTGGGTGGGTCAGTTGGTTAAGCAACCAAGTCTTGATTTCAGCTCAGGTCCTATTATCAGGGATATGAGATCATGCCCCAGTACTGGACAAATTTTAAACAGGACTAGAGTGCCTCCTACAGTAGATCATAGGGACGCCCGCCTGGCTCAGTCAGTAGAGCATGAGGGGCCTGGTCTCAGGGCTGTGAGTTCAAGTCCCACGTTGGGTGCAGATAGTACTGTGGGTTAATTCCTGAAATGAACTTGAGCTGTTTTGCTAAATTCCTGCATGGCACTGACTCTGGTAGAGACAAAGCATGAAATACACTCATTAAAAGTATTGTGACGGCAATAAACACATGAAAAGATGCTCAACATCACTAACCATTAGGAAAATGCAAATCAAAACCACAGTCAGATACTCTTTCATACACTAGAATGGCAATTACCAAAAAATAGAAAACAAGTGTTGGCATGGATATGAAAAATTGGAACCCTGTCCATTGCCAGTGGGAATCTAAAATGGTACAGGTGCTAGGAAATCTAGTATGGTGGTTCCTCACAATACTGAACATAGAATGGCCATTTCATCTACTAGATCTACTTCTGGGTGTATATGCAAACGAAATGAAAGAAGGGGTTTGAAAAGCATAACGTGCATAGCAGTATTATTCACAATTCCTAAAGACAGAAAAAACCCAAATGTCCATCAACACAGGAACAGATAAATAAAATGCTGCATATACATAAAATGGCATATTATTCAGTCTTAAAAAGAAGGGAAATTCAGGGGTGCCTGGGTGGCTCAGTTGTTAAGCATCTGCCTTCAGCTCGGGTCATGATCTCAGGGTCCTGGGATAGAGCCCTGCATCGGGCTTCCTGCTCAGCAGGAAGGCTGCTTTTCCCTCTCCCACTTCCCCTGCCTGTGTTCCCTCTCTCACTGTGTCTCTCTCTGTCAAATAAACAAATAAAATCTTTAAAAAAAAAAGAAGGGAATTTCTGATATATACCACAGCATGGTTAAATCCTGGAAATATTTTGCTTGATGAAATAAATCAGAAATAAATTAACAAATACTGTATGACTCCACTTATATGAGGTGTGTAAAGTAGTCAAATTACAGCCTCAGAAAATAATATGGTTGTCACCAGAGGCTAGAGGGAAGGAGAAATGGGAAGTTATTGTCTAACCGGTAGAGAGTTTCAACATGGAATCATAAAAAAGTTCTGGAGATATATTGTAGGGGTAATGGCACGACAAGGATGTCACTGAACTGTACACTTAAAAATGGCTAAAGTGCAAATATTATGTTATATATATTTCACCACAATTAATGAAAAGTGTTACAAGGAATTTGGGGGCAGTTTGTACCAGCTTCTGAATACTGATAACAATGAGATTAATGGTTTGTACTTGGTCTCTCTTTGAGCTCTCTGAAGGGCTTTGCTATTGTACAGCAGAAATAGGCCAATATGATCAAAACCACAAAAATCCCTAGTTGAGATTCCATTTTGGGTTCCTGGGTTCCCATTTGGGCTCCAAGGTGTTGTGTGTGTACATCTGTGGTTTCTTATCCATGAGAGGAAAATGCATTCTGCCCGGCCCTTACTGAAGACCTGCACGACAATAAGAGCCTGCCCCTGGCTTCTCTGGACCCTTCTGTGAGACAGCCACTGACTATGACAGGTATTCTTACTTTAATGCTGTTGCTGTACTATACCCCTTTCCTATAATAAATTGTATTTTAGCTTTGCAAGCACTGTCATTTTGGGTCCCAGGTCTTCCTTAGCAATCAAACTGTGTTTAACTGCCACTATTACTGTAGTTATTACAAGGAAAGGAAATACAATGACTTAATTTTTGTTGTTCTAAGGAGAAACAACCAAGATCATGGGTAAAAGATACAAGAAGGCAGATTTATCTTGCCTTGTGAGATACTGAGCAAGTCTCTAGACATGTTCATTAAACATTAAAGAAGAAGGTAGATGTTCATCTACTATAAGATTACTGCACTGGGCACCTCAAGGTACCCACCGAAACATAAGAACTTAGATTTTTTAATTTGGAAAAACTCTTTCAATAGGAACCATACCTGTGATGTTAGCTTCCCAGCAATCTGCATTCTCTCAATTTCTGCAGGAGATTTGATCAGCCGGAGGCGCTGTACCAGCTGCTGGACAGCTCGAACCTTATTCTTGCTCCTGGCTTTGACCTCAGTCAGATGCTGCATGTAGTCAGAGTGAAGCTGTGCGTGAGAGGGCCTCATCCAGTCATACCAGACCATATTTGTCTCATCTTAAAATGAGCAGCAAAAAAAAAAATTAAAATAAAACAGCAACAAGAAATACCAACTGTTATGAACAAGAGTGAAAATTACAAAACCTGTGATATATAACTTTCAAGTGTTTAGCAAAAACTCTCTCAGGACTGAAGCAACTGAAGGGTGATTATGTATCACTGGAAAGCCTAATTCCCTGCAAATGGCAAGATATTCTGACATCAAATATACAGCTTTTCTGCCCCCAAACTTCGGAGTTCCTTATAAAGATGGTAGATGGGGCTAAAGCTTTTTCTCCAGCTTTGATTTCATTCATTATTTATTAAAATTTAAGGAACTCCACAACTGAGCTAGAGGCACTAGTGAATAACTGAACGTAAGAGGACCAAAAAAAAAAAAAAAATACACAGATCTTGACCTCCTGGTTAAAAGTATTTTCTTTCTTTCCAATCTCAGTGTTAGTGAAAGGAGGTTCTCATCTCATTTAGGAGCAATTCTACATGGCTATGCAAACACTCCAGTGGATAATGTGTGCTAACCCACACTTAACTAGAAAGCCTTGCCTTTCCCATCTGTCATATATTCCCATTTAACAACCACATTCTCCTTCTAATTCTAGAGACCCAAGGAACTGGTCTATATGAGCCTGAGATATAAGATGTGAGGACTCATGTTGAGAATCACTTACACCAGGTCTCCACTTATCCTTTCGTTTTTTTCCCTGATGTGGCCTAACAGCACCATTCCCCACAACTGAAGTCTGAAGGGTTGTATGTTTTATATAAAGTATTTGGGACAGAATAGGGGGAAAATCCTAAAAATTGGTTACATACTAATGATATAATCTCCTGAATATTTTCATTTTAAAATAAAAATGGTTTTAAGTATATACTACAGGTCAAATGCCAATCTTATTAATAGAAATTTAACTATACTTTTAAAACAGTAAAACCACCTTTACTACCTGTTCTAAGTATATGAAATCAGAGCCCAACTTTTTTTCGTTTTAAACTTTTAAATGAATATGATTTCATGAATCTTTTCTTTTGCCTACTACTTTTATCTAGTAAACTACTAACATTAAAAATGGTGAATGAGGGGCGCCTGGGTGGCTCAGTGGGTTAAAGCCTCTGCCTTCAGCTCAGGTCATGATCCCAGGGTCCTGGGATCGAGCCCCGCATCGGGCTCTCTGCTCAGCAGAGAGCCTGCTTCCTCCTCTCTCTCTGCCTGCCTCTCTGCCTACTTGTGATCTCTATCTGTCAAATAAATAAATAAAATCTTTTAAAAAAAAATGGTGAATGAGAAATGCTTTTGAGAAATACACTTGGTTTAAGGTTTTATTTAGGATACTGGGTTGATGAAATTCATGCTGTCGAATAAGACAGCTAGTAACTAATTAAAAAAATAAAGCTAAAAAGAAAATGATCCTGTGTCCGACATTTACGAAGACTTTGAAGATATAAAAAGTTCTATGAATTTAGCTGAGTAATTATCTCTGTAAAATAGAGAATACTTGCATAAAGCAATGAAAACAATTCAAACATATTAGAACTTGCATATTCAAATTAGTACATTCTTTCAAAGGAGTCTTTGCAGGAAACAAGTCCAATAAATTCCATGATCATTGGAAACAATTTTGGAATTCTCTTTTAGAAATAGACTTCAGAAATGGTTTATAACCCACACAAGCAAATCAGACTATAATTTTACAACCATACATATTTTGCCTAAAATTAGTACCTTCCAACTTGATCAGCTATCTATTTACCAAATTTGGCTCTAAGTGACTTGGGACACTTCAAAAAAATAAAATGCTTCCCAGAGCTGCAAATTTACAAGAATCACTAAAGACAGTTTATCATGTAATGCAGGTTCTGAAAAGTTCCTGAAAAGGGATCCTAAAACATGAGTGATTATAACTTTACCAGAATAAATGTAGAGAAAATGACTATTTTGAGGAGCGTGGACTCAACTGTGTACTATGAGAATCCAATTTAAAGTCAAATTCTGATCTAGTAGTTATGGAATGGGGGCCTAAGACTTTACATTTCCAATGATCTATTATGTATTTGTAATTGTAATATGTGTCACCAGGTAATTCTGATGCTGGTGATGCATTGATCATTCTTTGAGAATACTACTTCCTTTTGAAGAGTTGGCAGAATCATCATTGGTGGTCAGAGGTCAATGGACTGGTCAGTGATCTTGAAGAGTGACCCATGCTCATTCTCCACTTTAAGTGTTATGGGAAAGATGTATGATCCTTTCATGGTGCTCAAGAAAATGCTACTATGATAATCATTTTAGAAAATTAAGAACTTTATCTCAATAGGCAAGAAAGGTCTTAATCCCAAATCTGGCCTGTGATTTGACTTCTGCTCCCATTTGTTACCTTTCAATTTTGGTACTAGATGTTGAAATTCTTCCAGTGTATAGGCTTCATCCACTCCTGTTAAAGCTATTGCTCCATCGGTGCCAGATCGTGGGCCATCCCAAAGTTCTCGACTAGGGTCTCTCCGAGGCACAAAAAGCATGGCCTTATGTGCTGGTAATTGCTTGCCAGGGAGGCTTTGAAGAACGAGAATGCTATCGGGCTCTTGGAATCCACACAGGTACAGGAAATTGTTGTCTTGGTGGAAAGTATAGGGGATATCATTGCTCATGTAGTATGTAGGGTTGGACAGCAGAACCACTGTCTGGTCTGTCCCACTCTGCTCTTGTGTTTCCTTGTGGATCAGAGACATTAGTTTGTGCCTGCGAAGTGCATATTCCACTTGAGATAATCCTGGCGTCACCTCTCCTAGAAATGACAAATAACAGTGATGCTTTGCATTTATATAGTGCCAAAGTACTTTTTTTTTTTTTTTTAAGATTTTTATTTATTTATTTGACAGACAGAGATCACAAGCAGGCAGAGAGGCAGGCAGAGAGAGAGAGAGGAGGAAGCAGGCTCCCGGCTGAGCAGAGCCCGATGTGGGGCTCGATCCCAGGACCCTGGGATCATGACCTGAGCCGAAGGCAGAGGCTTTAACCCACTGAGCCACCCAGGCACCCCGCCAAAGTACTTTTAAGGTAGCTTAATATTAGATGGAGACATCAAAGTTCATTTCTTCAATTTATGTCAAATCTCCCGATAGCACATGGGGAATTAAGGAGATGACCCAGGTTTCAACTTTTCTATTCCACTGCAAAAAGGCTGGAAGAAATGACAGTTAAATGTGGTCCTGCTGGAAAATTGGGATCATGACCCCTTAAGAGCTATTTCATTCTTTGACTCATTCAATCAAATATTTATTGAACATTATTATGTGGAAGGCATTGTTAGGCATATAATTAAGGCTGACCTGAAGTATCAATATAAAAGGTGAGAAGGATGATATTACCAGTGTATGACTTTCCTGGAAGAATGTAAGCTCTATGAGAACATAGATTTTTGTCTATTTAATGTTATATTCCCAGAGCCTAGAATAAGAACTGGAATATACTGGGTATTTGATAAATATTTGTTAAATGATGTATAGTTTTCAACATAATAGAGTTTTAAGGTCAAAGAGCTTTCCCCAATTTCAAGTGCTAAAATAAATTTCTCCTTCTGAATTTCCAATGCATAATACTACCCTTTAATAGGACTTTTCACTCTCTATTTTGTATTAGCAATAGAGCTGGGTAACACAACCTCCTTGATGTTCCTTCCCTGAGGGAAAATCTTTGTATTTTCCAAGTGGGGCCATCTTTATATTTTCAAAAAACTTGAATAGTATTATTTACCTCTTGGGGCTGTCATGAGAAGCAAACTTGATAAAACATGTAGTTCTTTTTTTTTTTTTTTTAAATATTTTATTTATTTATTTGAGACAGAGACAGTGAGAGAGAGCATGAGCAAGGAGAAGGTCAGAGGGAGAAGCAGACTCCCCATGAGCTGGGAGCCCGATGCGGGACTCGATCCCGGGACTCCAGGATCATGACCTGAGCTGAAGGCAGTTGCTCAACCAACTGAGCCACCCAGGCGCCCCAAAGCATGTAGTTCTTAAGGAATGAAGATTCCCTAGAGAATGTTTAGAAGCTATGAATTCAGGGGCACCTGGGTGGCTCAGTCAGTTAGACTTCTGATCTTGATTTTGGCTTAGGTCATGATCTCAGGATCATGAGATGGAGCCTCGGGTACGGCTCCATGCTCAGCAGGTAGTCTGCTTCTCTCCCTCTCCCTCCGCCCTGCCCCTTGCTTGAGCAGGCGTGCTCTCTCTCAAATAAATAATCTTAAAAAAAAAATAAATAAAAGCTACAGATTCATTTTTCACTAAACTGCACATAGGCACACACAAATTTTTGACATACAATTTCAAGAGTCTCTGATTCACTTAAGCCCACTCCCAAAACTCATACTGGAAATCTGTGTTATGAAATGTTAACATATTAGTTCTCAATATTAGTACCCAGCAGACCGCCTGGTTGCTAGCCCAGTGGTAACTGGGTGGTTTTTCCCTTCGGCAATGGAAATTATGCGTGCTTTCACTTTAGCTTGCAAAGCAAAAGAACTATTAAAAAAAACACTCATGAAAGCTATATCCCTCAGCCTACACTTAGCAATATATTTTTTTAAGATTTTATTTATTTATTTGACAGACAGAGATCACAAGTAGGCAGAGAGGCAGGCAGAGAGAGGGGGGGAAGCAGGCTCCCTGCTGAGCAGAGAGCCCGATGTGGGGCTCCGTCCCAGGACCCTGGGATCACGACCTGAGCCGAAGGCAGAAGCTTAGCCCACTGAGCCAGCCAGGTGCCCCTACACTTAGCAATATTAATAGTAAAACGCCACCTAATGCTTACTGAATGTTTCTTATGTGTCTGGTACAATTCTAATTACTTACAGGTATCAACTCATTTAATCTTTACATTGACTTCATGATGTGGATTACTACTATTATTTCCTGTAGTAGCTGGTTTCCATATCCAAGTATGGAAAGATAGCCATGAAATACTGCTACATGAAAAAGTTACAGTACAAGATGGGTAATATGATCCCAATTATTAAACAAACAAACAAACAAAAACAAAATAAAAAGAGAGGGGGCGCCTGGGTGGCTCAGTGGGTTAAAGCCTCTGCCTTCGGCTCGGGTCATGATCTCAGGGTCCTAGGATCAAGCCCCCGCATCAGGCTCTCTGCTCGGTGGGGGGCCTGCTCCCCCCACCCCGCCTGCCTCTCTGCCTACTTCTGATCTCTTTCAAATAAATAAATAAAATCTTTAAAATAAATAAATAAATAAGAAATAAAAACAGACAAAAAAAGAATTAGGAAAAACCCCCCAATGTCTGGGGTGCCTGGATGGCTCAGCTGGTTAAGTGTCTTTGGGTTATGATCCTGGAGTCCCAGGATCGAGTCCTGCATCAGGTTCCAGTCCTGCATCAGGTTCCTTGCTCAGTGAGGAGTTTGCTTCTCCCTCTCTCTCTGCCCCTCCCCCTGCTCATGTGGGTATGTGCTCTCTCTCAAATAAATAAAGTCTTTAAAAAAAATGAAAAAAAAAAAAATCCCAAATTTTATAGTGGCAATCTACGGGGACTGAGTTAAGACAAAGAGGTGGGCTTTTTTTTTATAATTTTAAGAGGTTTTTTAAACATGCTTATTTATTTAGACATTAGACAAACAATGGTGCATGCACCCATGCACCAGTGGGGATGCAGAGGGCATAGGGAGAGGGAGACAGAGAATCTTAAGCAGGCTCCAGGCCCAGTGCAGAGCCCAACACAGAGATCTATCTTACAACCCTGAGATCATGACCTGAGCTGAAATCAAGAGTCAGATGCTTAACCAACTGAGCCACCAGGTGCCCCTTTTTAACATGCTTTTTAATATTATTTGAATTTTGTTTCAATGAGTATATACTCTCATAATTAAAATCCCAAATAAAGAGAAAAAGAGGATAAAAGAACATGGGCAGTCCATTCCATACACATAACCTACAATGGTTCTCTGTTGTCCACTAGATCAAATTCCAACTCTTAAGTAGGTTTTAATGCTCTCTACCAGGAGATTCCAATTTATGTGGTCAACTTTTTAAAGACAGCTTGAGGTATTATTTACACAGCATACAATCGACCCATTTAAATGTACAATTTAATAGTTCTGATATTTTCACAGAATTGTACAAACATTACAAAAATCTATTTTAAAGTATTTCATCACTCCCAAAATAAATCCCTGCCCATGAGTAGTCACTCCCCATTTCCTCCCAATCTGCCCGAGCCCTTGGCAACCACTCATCTATTTTGTCTCTATGGATTTGTCTATTGTAGACATTTCATAGGATGCAATCACATAATATATTGTCTTTGGTGATTTGGCCAACTTTTTTCTTATCATTTCTCCAATTATTCTGAAATTAATTCCTTCTTATGTCTTCCATAGGTCTAATCTGTTCTTTCCCTATTACCTTGTTTACAATGTGTCCCTTTTCCAAAAATCTCTTCTCCCTCTGTAGCAATTCCACTCCCAAGATTTCAGGCTCAGTGCCTGTTCGTTTTTAGACCTCTCATTCAAAAGGCTTTCCTGATGAGCCCAGATCATGTTGATTTGTCCCTCTGCATTATTTATGTTGTCTCATTTTGTTATATATATATATATATATATATACATATATACATATACATATATACATGTATATATCTCCTATAGTTGTATATAAATGTAATCATAGCATATGGAACTCTCTCGATAAATATTTTCCCCCTTTTCCTTTGCTGTTTGATTCGTCACCTCCCTTCCCTCCTCCTACCCACATGAACACCTCATCCACATTGGTAATCTAGCATGTATCCTTTCCTATTTTTCTCAATACTCCTATACTGCATTTAGGGGTTTTTGGTCACTCGTGTTTTATAGACATGGAATAATACATTCTTCTGTATCTTGCTTTTCTACCACAGTGACACCTGACAGAAATCCTTCCCACCAAGTCATCTTGCATAGTTTCAATTCATTCTGTTTGATGTCTCCATATATTCCTTAGGGTAATGTATCATAACTTATTGGTCCATTTCTATACTGGTGGGCATGTATACTGTTTTCAGCTTTTCACTGTAATAATAAATATCTTTGTACTTATTTCCTGATACTTTTATGCCTATGTACTGGTGCTTTTAGTTCTATGGGATAGTCCCAGGACAGACATTTCTGGGTCAAAGACCTCTGAATTGTTCTTAGTACTCATGTTCAGTACATGTAGCTCAGTTGTTTATGATTGCCTTGGAACAGTCTAGTTGTTTTACCTCTGTATAATTTGTCTCTCCAGCAAACTCTACAGTTTGTGTTCCATTAATAAAATATTAATTTTTCTTTATCTACAAGGAAAAAATATACACTTTTATTGATGAAGTTGGTAATAAATAAAAGGTAAGTAAGCCAACAGAGTCAGTTCTGGAAGAGCTCACACTGCATTCCCCACCCCCCCCCACCCAAATTGAGCTGGCTAAGAGTCCTCTAGGGCTTGTGGGCATAATACTGAACTTTGTACCAGAGCCCAAGAAAAGCTTAACTATTTATCTCTCTGCCAATTATTCGTGTTAAGTCTCTCACTGTTATCCAACACTGGACATTTCCCAATGTACCCAAGCAGTAAATAGTTTTATAAAATTAGAGGCTGGTTATAATTTGTAGCTCAACCAACCTTTCCTTTTTGTCTTCTCCTTTCTCTCTATAGTCCACATAATATAACTAAATTAGAAATCAATTCTTTTTTTTAATTTTGAGAAATAAGGAAATTCACAATTTTAGTGACTTTAATCTATGTGTTCTCTTCTGTTCTTGTTAATAAAAAAGGGTATGCAGAGATATACTGGAAAGTAACTTCTGAAAAAAGATACAATTATTTGAAAATCAAAACAGGATTAGAAAACTGTCTTTTACTCCCTTCAAGATATTCCTCTCCTAGGCGCCCTGGTGGCTCAGTCGTTAAGCGTCTGACCCCTGGGTCGAGCCCCACGTAGTGCTCCCAGCTCTGCGGGAGCTTCTCCCTCTCTTTTCCTTCTCCCACTCCCCCTGCTTGTGTTCCCTCTCTGGCTGTCTCTCTGTCAAATAAATAAAATCTTAAAAAAAAAAAAAAAAGATATTCCTTTTCTTCCTGAATCCAATTTCATACAACTGACTATGTGAGAAACATTTAAAACACTGGCTACATTTTCCTAAGCTTATGAATCATCAACAGTATGTAGTGATCATTAACTAAATGCTTCCAAACTTCTAAAATCTCAAAGTAACAAAGAACTCTTTGGTCATGACAAAAAATTTTTTTTGGTCAAGAAAAAAGACATCTTATCACTTGAAGGAGGAAATAAAAAAGGTTTGACAAAGTAATGAACCTTAACCCTACAGGTACACCTGGCAGTTGTTATGGCCTTTGATCACAAAACTAACCATTGTAAAGGTCAGTCTGGCCTGAATTTCTTCAGATAAAACGGTATGTGAATAAGAATGTCTATTCGTAACTTTGTGACATTGTAATGCAGTAAAGAACAAAGTATTTTATCATGTGGAATCAATTAAGGATAGAGGGGCTATTCTAACAAGCTTCTTTACCAATCAAATGCCTCCATGTCACAATCTGGATTTTGCAAATAGCAAAGTCTCACAATCAACTGAGACCCTACAGCTAAGAGGAAAAGCTCTTCCAGGACATTCGGGACTGGACCTCTCAAGAGAGTAAGAAAAATGTTCTTTATATTTAATCAGCCAAGCAGAAAACCCAAAGAGGAAAGTTTTACAAAGACTAAAAATGGATGAAAAGATGGAAGTCTTTGCTACAACCTAGGTATGTATTTTAATTATTTCCTAAAAAATAACTAGATTAGGATTTTAACATGGTCTGATCTTCAGCGTTCTTAAAATGAATTCTTTAATATTATGAAGTTTTTATTGTCTATAAGAAAGCAGTTTATAAACTGATCTATTACTATCTAGCTGGAGAACGGGGGTAAAAAAAGTTAATGTTTCCTTTATAAAGTAAAACACAGACCCTCTCTGAAAAAATGAAATGACCAAATAAACAATACAATAAAAACAAAAACAATAAAAACAATTAAAAAATACTCTGAATAGATTTTATTCGCATATACTGAGCAAAACAAGCTTGACAGAAAGAGTACATACTGTATGATTCCAAGAAGAACCTAAACAATCCATGTTGACAGAAACTGGAGCAATGGTTAAGGACGGAGCGGGGACTGACTAGAGCAAGAAGACTTTCTGGGGTGATGAAAACATTTTACACATCTTGACTGAGGTGTGTGAGGTATATTGGCATCTACCTTTGTCAAAACTCACTGAATTCCAATTCAGGATATGTAAATTTGAGATCTATGCAATTCATGATATGTAATTTTCACACTTAAAAAAGTATACTACTCTCGGGGTGCCTGGGTGGCTCAGTGGGTTAAAACCTCTGCCTTCAGCTCAGGTCATGATCCTGGGGTCCTGGGATCGAGCCCCACATCGGGCTCTTTGCTCCGTGGGGAGCCTGCTTCCTCCTCTCTCTCTCTGGCTGCCTCTCTGCCTACTTGTGATCTCTGTCAAATAAATGAATAAAATCTTAAAAAAAAAAAAAAAAGAAGTACACTAATCTCTAAACTTGAAATACCTTTTACACTAAGAATTTCCTCAGGTGAATTTCTTATTAAAAACCTTATGACAAAAAAAGACTTTTTAGAAATTCCAGATAGTATTCTTCAGCACAACTGTTTCATATTTTGTGGTTAAGCATGGACTCATAGTCAGACTTTCATGAGTTGGAATCCTGGCTCAACAACTTACTGAATGACTTGGGGAGAGCTACCAAACTGCTTTATGTTTTCAGATATCCTTTATCAAATGGAGATAATAATAGCAATTACTTCTCCAAGTTGCCAAGAGGATTAAATAAGTTAAAATACTTAGAACAGTAAGCACTATGTAAATATTAGATACAATTATTATCACCATAAAGAATTACGCTTAAAGACGTCATTCTGGCTATCAAAAGCCAGGGAGAGGGAAAAAAAAAAAAGCCAGGGAGGACACTGAAAGAGTAAAATTTACATGGACAGCCACTATCCCTATCAAAGTAATTATTTACATAGAAGCCCTGAAAGTCTTTGGCTTTCTCCCACAGTAAGAATGAGTCTCAAGCAATTCAAAAGCTTATTATTCAGTTCTTTGTAAGATTCCTGATTCTTGTCTACAGCAGATTCTTGCTGATATTATTTCAGAGAATTTCTCAATATGAATCGGAAATATACACAAAGGTTAAAGAGAAATTGAAGTTATTTATTTATTTACTTTTAAATTTTTTTATTTTCTTAAAAGATTTTATTTATTTATTTGACAGGCAGAGATCACAAGTAGGCAGAGAGGCAGGCAGAGAGAGAGAGGAGGAAGCAGGCTCCCTGCGGAGCAGAGAGCCCGATGTGGGGCTCAATCCCAGCACCCTGGGATCATGACCTGAGTGAGCCGAAGGCAGCAGAGGCTTTAACCCACTGAGCCACCCAGGAACCCCATGAACAGCCCTTTCTTAAAGCGCTACAAACTATATCACATATTCCAAGATAATTGTGCCCAGGAATGTAACAATGTTAGAAATATAGGTTCTTGGAAATAATGCTTTAGTAGGCAGTAATTCTTCCTATTCTCTGATAAGTTGCAGTGCTTATGTGAGTTGAACACCTTGCCGTTCTCCTGACGACAGCGTTACTCCTGTGGCAATGTCTGGGAACTATGTAACTATCTGCACAGATACTATAAAAAGTAGATTCACAGTTTATAATACCATATTGCACAGGATGCCACTTACCTTCCTGCAAAGAATCACTTTTTCCCTGCTTGGGTGGTAAGTGGTGGGCATATTAGTGATCAGGAGGATGAAATGACATTTTCTGTCTCTACAAACTTAGTCCTCAGCACCGGGATGGCAATGTGAAAAAGAAGAAATTGGGGGTGCCTGGCTGGCTCAGGCAGTAGAGCATGTGACTCTTGAACTTGAGGTTGTGAGTTCAAGCCCCATGTTGGGCCTAGAGATTACTTAAAAATAAACAAGTAAATTCACACATACATACTTTAAGGAAGTAAGTTTTAGAAATCACTAGGAGACCTTGAGAAAGTCAGTCTGATTTTTTATTTCCAAGTAAATTCACACATACATACTTTAAGGAAGTAAGTTTTAGAAATCACTAGGAGACCTTGAGAAAGTCAGTCTGATTTTTTATTTCCATCTCAAGCAACAGTAGCACACCTCTAGAACAGAATTCCTTTATCTCTGAGCCATTTTGCTGAATATTTTCCAGGTTACTTTTGCTTCAGGAAACTTGGGTGGATATGGCTAGGAAAAAACCAAAGGAAACAGCTCCCCAAAATTCAGAAAGAGCTGACCCAGTAATTTCATTTCTAAGAATTTATTTTTAAGAAATAATTGATTAGTATACAAAGTATACACGTGTGTACACACACACACACACACACAAACATATACTTCTATATAAAAAATAAGTCCGGAAAGATAAATACACCAAAACCTTAATAGTGGTTTTCTATAAATGGTGGAATTTTGAGTGATTTCTTAAAAAAATATTTTTATCTGTATTCTCTAACACTTCTAATATATATGGGCCTTGTATAATAATTAGAGAAAGGATTGAGATATTTTCCAGAAGTTTTAAGTACTTACAAGTACTGGGAAAACAGGCCAAACATGAAACTTTCTGAAGCAAACCAAGTTAAAAGATGATATAATTTTATACTCAAAACTAACAGACTGACTGCCTCTGTGAAAGAAATTTTAAAAATACATATTATATGCCTTTTATTTTTTCTCAATTAATTTACTCTTTCTCCACGCCAAAATCATTTTAACACTTCCATGCCTACACAGAGAAAGACAAGCGATTAATACTTTGGACACTTACATAGTTTTTGCCTCCAAAAACTGTATACCTGGTTTCTTTAACACTGATGATTCTGTTTTAAAATTCCATCTACTCCTATTCCTTCTTAGCTCAATGTCTAAAACCCTACGTCCAGAAGAGTAAAAATTACGACAGACATCTCTTTTCCTCCCATAGCTGATATGAACATAATACATTTATGAATATGTATGTGTATATTTATTTACAATCATCTTTTATCCAGTTATCATGCACCTAACATACACAGCACAGTTTAGATACAGAGGCCATTATCTTGACAATATGATTCCTAGTTTCAAGGCCTAGAAAACGCAGCTCACCATGTAAAAATATCTCACCACGAGAAATCAGTAATTTTCAAAGCTGGTAAAACTCAATGTCAATTCTACTTTTTTTTTTTTTTTTTAAATGAGGCTACAGGTAGGTTGATAGGTTAGAGAAATACTTAAATTAATACTAACTGGAATGTGAGTAAGCTTACCTTACAGCTTTGAAAAACTCTGATTTCTTGTGTATTTCAGTGGTGAGCTGCATTTCCTGAGTCTCAGCCGACTTCCCAGCAGAAATTCCAGTCTGAGGAAGAATCAGCAAAAGGAAGTCCTCACTGAGAGACACACTGGTATGATTCACTGAGTACAGACAGTGAAAGATGAACATTTCCAAAGGCAATTTAGATTAGTCTATATACTTACATAGCAAATACAGATTTAACTTCCCATGGCAGAAGCAACAATTAATTTCCCTTGAAAATCTGACTGCCTTTTCTACAAAGCATTTGGTTTTGCCCTACCTACCTCTTTGGGATGGTTTCACTCACCACAGTTCACATTTTAACTGCCTTCTTATCATTGTTATCACTTTTCAAAGCTGTGAAAATCATATGTGGAAATGTAGTGTAATCTACTTAGCAGTATTTTTGTTAAATGAAATGACCACTTAGTACTCTCAAGAAAAACATGTTTTCTTTCTTTCTTTCTTTTAAAGTAGGCTCCATGCTCAACATGGGGCTCGAACTCATGACGCTGAGATCAAAAGTCTAATGCTCCACAGACTGAGCCAGCTGGGTGCCCCAGAGAAATGTTTTCTAAAATGTCTTTAACACAGCAGCTCACAGGGAATTAATCACTTGATCTAGCAACTATGTCTTAGAAAGTAATGTAACTTTTCTTTTAAAATATCCCGAAATACATACTTTTCATTGGTAATTCTGAATTGTAAGGCTTATTGTATTTATTACTCTAGATAGTGCCATCAACATAGTACCAGCAGCCACATGTGCCTTTTTAAGTCTAAAATTAACTAAAATAAAGGTAAAATAAAGTATTAAGAAAAAAAAAGTATTAAGTTCTTCAGTTACACTAGCAACATTATAAGTATGCAATAACCACTTGTGGCTGGTAGATACTGTACTGGGCAGCACAGATCTAGAACATTTACATCACTGCAAAAAATTCTATTGGATAGCATAGTTCTAAGGGAAGCATCTAAAGAGAGAGACAGTTATTAACAGTTTAAAGGGCTTACCTGGTCTGAGAAGGTGTGGGTGTGTAAAGGGGCTGGGCTGACCTAAGTATCGGTTTGGAATTCTTCTCTTTGGGATGGGCTGGAGGGAGTACCTTCGCTGAGAACACGACAAGAATCCTGAAGGAAAAATAAAATGAAATGGAACAATAATCTAGAAAATCCTCACTATATGTATACATTTATCTCTCTCCAGCAGTTGGATCTCCTTCAACATTTATATGGCCCTTCCTCTGTGCCAGTCAGGGACTGTGTTGGGCCCTAGGGTATAGAAATGAGGTAATTTTTACCCTTAGCAACTTCAGTTTACTGCAGTATAACAGAGGTACAGACACACAGAGTATGACTATGGTATGAACAAAGGGCTATGGGAACAAAAGGCAATAAACAAAAGCAAGGAAGGGGTAGGGGTATTTCACAGAGGTAGTTATTATGAAGATTACTGAAAAAAATTATAGCTTCTTGGATGATTAAAAAGACAAAATGGTAAAGGCTTCTAGGCAGTGTGAAAATATAGTTAAGAATAGTGAAAAATGGGGCGCCTGGGTGGCTCAGTGGGTTAAACCTCTGCCTTCGGCTCGGGTCGTGATCTCAGGGTCCTGGGATCGAGCCCCGCATCGGGCTCTCTGCTCAGCGGGGAGCCTGCTTCCCCCTCTCTCTCTGCCTGCTTCTCTGCCTACCTATGATCTCTCTCTGTCCAATAAATAAATAAAATCTTAAAAAAAAAAAAAAAGAATAGTGAAAAATGGGGAAAAGGAAAAACAAATATCTCCTGGAACCCAGCTTTAAAAAATGTACAGAATACATGTTAGGGAATATGCCCACTCTATATATATATTGAAAGCTTAACAAAGATGAGGCAAGTGATTTACAGAAATACAGAGGGCAGAGGAACTTGCTAGAGGACAACATAGGGATGCATCAACCAAGTCCTGATGTGGGAAACACTACAGGACAAACAATTCTGTTTCTTCCACATAAATTTTATAGCAGGTAAAAGATGGAAAGAGGAATTTATAGATTAAAAAAACCTTAAAAATTATTATAAGTCAATTATAATATGTAAACCTTATATGGATCCTGATTCAAGCAACAAATTGTAAAACAAGTATCCACTCATTCTGTTTACTATATCTATGAAAAAATTGGAAATCTCGATAATAATTGCATATTTGATGGTATTATGGAAGTAATGTTAACTTCTTTAAGGTCTGATAATAGTGTTGTGGTTATGTTAGTTTTTTTTAAATTATTTATTTGAGAGAGAGGGGGGAGAGGGCATGCATCCACAAGCATGGGGACAGCAGAGATGGGGAGAAATAGGCTCCTCGCTGCGCAGAGAGCCCTATGTGGGGCTCAATCCCAGGACCCTGGGATCATGACCTGAGCCAAAGGCAGATGCTTAACCGAAGGAGCCACCCAGGAGCCCCTGTGGTTATGTTAAAAAGGAAGAAACTTACCTTTTAGAGCTATAAACTGAAATATTTACTGATGAAGTGATACAATCTGGGATCTGTCTCGAAATAACATGGGAGTGGGATGGATTGGGGAGAGGATGAAAGGGGATTTGGATGAAAGAAGACTGGTCAGGAGTTGGTGACTGCTGACGCTGGGTGACGGATACATGGGAGTCCATTATATACCACTCTACCTACTTGCATGTTTGAAATTTTCATAGTAAGAAGTAAAAAAAGAAAAAGATGAGTTAAATATAGAGACAAATGAAGAAAATAAGTATGCACTCTGAAAGGCAATCTAAGACAAAGAGTTAAAGGTAGCATGGTACAGTAAAGCGCTCATTCTATGATTTATGTGATCTTGACGTTACGTAATTCCTCTGCATCATTTCTTTACCTGTGAATAATGTGGTTATAGCAGACAGTGGATTTCAACCTTTTAAAACCAAGATTCACAGTAAGAAACATATTTTACGTGGAACCTAGGATAGACAGACATATAAATATGATATGTATAAAAATTTCACTAGGGATGCCTGGGTGGCTCAGTTGGCTAAGTGTCTGACTCTTGATTTCGGCTCAGGTCGTGATCTCAGGGTCATGGGGTGGAGCCCGCGGTCGGTGTGGAGTCTGCTTGTTCCCCTCTCTCTGTTTCTCCCCCCACTCACTCCAATTAAGTACATAAAATCTTTAAGAAAAATTTCACTAATACTATTTCCTCTATGATTGATATCTGCCTGCCCTATTCCATTAAAAAGTTTCTCAGTATGCTACAATGATTTTATTACTGCAATTTCTGGTTTTGCCCCTGAAAGATATGTTCACATCTTAATCCCCAGAACCTGTTAATTTACTTGGAAATGGTGTCTTTGCAGATGTAATTAAGGATCTTGAAATGAGGAGATCATCCTTTATCACCTGGGTAGGTCCTCAATTCAGTGACAAGCGCTCTTTTAGGAGAAATGCAGAGAGAGATTTCAGACAGACGGTGAAAACAGAAGAGGAGGAAGTAATGGGACCATGGAGGCAGAGACTGAAGTGATATGGCCACATGCCAAAGAATACCTACAGTCACCAGAAGCTGAAGAGGTAAAGAACAGATTCTTTCCTAGAGCCTTTGGAAGGCATACAGCCCTGCTGACACTTGATTTCAGATCTCTGGCCTCCAGAGCTGTGAGAGAATTCTGTTATTTTAAGCCACCAAGTTTGTGATTATTTGTTACAGCAGCCTCAGGAAACTAATACCGTGACCTACTAAGATTACAACTTGCCATTGGAAACCACTGCACTAAAATGCTCTATCTCCATACTGAGGGAAGTTCTAGTTCAGGAGGGAGGAGGGATGTGAAGGTGCTCAGTAATTTTTTTTTTTAAAGATTTTACTTACTTATTTATTTATTTATGAGAAAGAGAATGAGAGAGAGAGAGAGAGAGTGCGAGCATGAGGAGGGGAAGGTCAGAGGGAGAAGCAGACCCTCCGCTGACCAGGGAGCCTGATGCAGGACTCGACCCCGGGACTCCAGTATCAATCTGATCCGAAGCCAGTTGCCCAACCAACTAAGCCACCTGAGCATCCCTGCTCAGTAATTTTTAAGAGCATAAAGGGATCCTGAGACCTACCCCTGCCTCAACTAAACATCATATTCCCTACAGTGTTACTTGCAAACACCTATAGAAATGACCTTCCTGGGGCGGCTGGGTGGCTCAGTGGGTTAAAGCCTCTGATTAATTTTAGCATTTAATTCCAAATCAGAATGTATTGTTACAAAGTATTTTAGCAGAGACACAGATTATATATAATTTTGTCTTCATACATGTTTACCACATAACAAAATATCCTATATAGGAGGCGCCTGGGTGGCTCAGTGGGTTAAAGCCTCTGCCTCTGGCTCAGGTCATCATCTCAGGGTCCTGGGATCAAGCCCCCCATTGGGCTCTCTGCTCAGCGGGGAGCCTGCCTCTCTGCTGACTTGTGATCTCTGCCTGTCAAATAAATAAATAAACTCTTAAAAAAAAAAAAAGACCTTCCTCAACACACAGTAGCTTTTGGCCCACTCTGATTTTTAGTTATTTGATCCTTGATGTTTGTGTTTCTTGAAAGGAGAGAAGGCAGAAGGAGGAGATGATAATGGGTTGGGTTGTCCATATACAAAACTGTGCTGGTGAATTGACTGTGATGGAGTATTAAGAAGAAAAGGGATACAATGAGGAATTTAGTGTAACTACCAAGCTTTCTTTACCTGTAAGCAAACCTTTTAAAAAGAATTTATTAAAGAGAGAGAGCACACGTGAGTGCACACACATGCACACACGCACAAGCACGGGGAGGGGCAAAGGGAAAGGGAGAAAAAGACTTCCCTGCTGAGCAAGAAGCCCAACAACGTTGGTCTTGATCTCAGGCCCCTGGGATCAGGACCTGACCGGAAGGCAGACACTTAACCGACTGAGCCACCCAGGCGCCCCAGCCAACTTTTGTCCTAATCAAAGCTCACAGAATATAGGATGCAGCTCCATTTTTCCTTATTACAACAGACAGTAGAGGCCCAGTGTATTTAATACCTCCAAATCCCAGCATCACTGATAATAATGATGATGACAGCCAACATTCACTGTTTATTATATTACAGAAGGTATTCTAAGGACCCTACATGTATTAACTATCCTTCATAGCTGTGTGAAGTAAGTACAATTCTAAATTTTTAACTAATTTTTGAACAGGTAACATGTTCATATGGATCAAAGCTCAAAAGATATAGAAATGATTTACAGGGAAAAGCTTTCCTCCCACATTTGTCCCCAAGTTACCCTGCACCCTTTCCTTGAGACAGCCACTATTATCACACTTTTTTGTTGAAACCTCATCTGTGTATTAGTATCCCCTTCTTTATACAAATAGCAGCATGTATGGTTGAGGTAGATGCTATTACGATATGACCATTTAAAGATGAGGAAAAAAAGATACACATGAAGGTTAAGAAACTTGCCCAAGATGAAGAATTACTGAGACAGAACTAGATTTGAACAATCTATTTGCTCATAACCACTGGACTACATTGTCTATAGTACTGTTTTGGCAATAAAACGATCGAAAGTAAAAAGTTAACGAATTCTCTTTTTTTACGTTAAGAGGACATACTAGAATACCCAATCCTTCTATTTTGGACCACTTCCTAGCACAGTAAGCTTAAGTCTAACAGATGCAAATAAACAATACTTTTACCTACATTTAAGTAAACAGGGTTTTTTGCCCAAACGTTACGTAATTAGTTGGTAGCAAAACTGGTATGTTGAGTCCTATTTCTAAAATCCAATTCCATCCAAAGTAGGGCCATTTCCTTAGTATAGACCCTCTTCATTTCACCTGGACTATGTCTCCTAATTGATCTGCCTTTCTTGGATCTTGTCTTTCTTTAATTCGTCCTCTATAACTATACTATTTCCAAAGTGATCCCTGTAGTCCTTTGCCTCAGTGTCCTCAAAGGCATCATCAACTAACTCAGGTTTAAATTCAGGATCTGTCCTTAACTTTCCAGCTTCTCAGATGAGCACTACAAACCTAGAATTTTTTTTCAGAATGCACTTCACACCCTAGCTTAGCACCCTTCATGATCTGGCCCCCATCCATTCCTCCAGCCAGTAAACCTCAAAAAAACATTACTGCAGCCACACTTGAAGACCCCAGCTAACTAGTCTGTACTGTAATAGTATTTACCTTTGAAAACACAGTTCTCTTGTCTAAAATGGCTTCTATCTGCTTCCAGGAGCTCAAACATCACTTCCTCTAGGAAGCCTTCTAATTCCCCAACCTTGCTGATGCTGATGCAGATGCAATTGCCCCTCCTCAATGCTCCCATGCTCAATTCTGTTTTAATACCTATGACACTGCGCATAATTCCTAATTAGTTTGCCAGTCTATTATAAACTTTTGGAAGGCAGGGATTATTTGTTATTTGACTTTATTTCCCAGTGATTAGACTGGAATATATTTTGAAGGTCAAAAGTCAACTGGTCTGCCTTTTGATTAGACGCAGAAGAAAAAAGAAATTAAGATGTTTCTCAGGTTTTTTGGCTTGAACAACAGGATGGATGATTGCACCATTAAATGAAATGGCAAAGACTGAGATACTTATTGGATATTCCAAAAGACTACAAACAGGCAATCTGAAGTTCAGGGGGTAAAATAGCAGGCTAGATGTATAAATTAAGATTTCATAAGCTCATAGGTAGTATCTAAAGCCTTGGGACTGGGTATTACCTACCAAGACTGTGTAGATCAAATGTAGTGACTATTTTAGTGTAAGAAGGGAAAGCACAGGAGAAAGGAGGAAAAACTACAGGACTGTGGTATTTAGGAAGTCAAGTGTCTTAATAAAGGAAAGGGCTCACCCGTGTCAAATGCTGCGAAATACAAGGAGGCCAAAAGGGCGACTACTGGATTTGGCAACACAGAAGTCACTGGAGACCCGGACAAGAAGTTTTAGCAGAATGCAAAAGACAGAAGCCAAAATGGGTAAAGGTGGTCAAAAAGCATAAACGTATAATAAGTTGTGGGGATGTCATGTACCACATAGTGACCATAGTTAATGATTCTTCACTGCATATTTGAAAATTGCTAAAAACAAAAATCTTAACAAAAAGTTCTTATCACAAGAAAAACAGGATGCCTGGCTGGCTCAATCAATAGAGCACAAGACTCTTGATCTCAGGGTTGTGAGTTCAACCCCCACACTGGGCACCAAGTTTACCCGGAAAAAAAAAAAAAAAAAAAAAGGTTCTTACCACAAGAATAAAATTGTAACTATGTGAACTAATGGATGATAACTAAACTTCTTTTGGTAATCATTTCACAATGTATACATTTATCAAATCAGTATATTGTACTCCTTAGACATATATGTCAATTATAACTCAGTTAAGATTGGGAGGAAAAAAGTAGAAGTCAGACTGGAGTGTGCCAATAAAATAGGATAGACGAAAGCAGAAACATCAACCAGAGACAATAATTTTGAGTTTTATTGTAAAGAGATTAGAGAAAATGGCACAGTAGCTAAAAGGGATGAGACATCAAGGGAGGAGGAATAATGAGAAGTAAATCCTTGTGTTATAGCCTCACACTCTATTGAAATTAGTTTTTCAGTGTTTCTTCCAATTATATACATTTCTCGAGAGCAGAATTTTGTTTTCTAACTCCTATCTGTATCACAGGTTCTTTCTAAATTTTTTTTAAAAGATATTATTTATTTATTTTTCAGAGACAGAGAGAGAGCGAGCGAGTAAGCACAGGCAGAGTGGCAGGCAGAGGCAGAGGGAGAAGCAGGCTCCCTGCTAAGCAAGGAGCCTGATGTGGGACTCGATCCCAGGACGCTGGGATCATGACCTGAGCCGAAGGCAGCCGCTTAACCAACTGAGCCACCCAGGCGTCCCTGTATCACAGGTTCTTAACGCATATTTGTAGAACGTCTAGAACCTGAACTCTTAAATCCTGGTCCAAGAAATGCAACAGACTAGAAAGAATAGAATTTAGAATCAGATAGTTTCAAATTCAAATATCAGATTCTTTACTAATAAGCTAGATAGATAGACAAATTTATCTTTAAGAGCCTCGGGCTTCTTATGGGCACAAACTATTTATTTTGCTGGAATGCTATTAACAATTACACGAGAGGGGCGCCTGGGTGGCTCAGTGGGTTAAGCCTCTGCTTTCAGCTTAGGTCATGATCTCAGGGTCCTGGGATCGAGCCCCGCATCGGGCTCTCTGCTCAGCTGGGAGCCTGGTTCCCTGTTCTCTCTCTCTGCCTGCCTTCTGCCTACTCGTGATCTCTGTCTGTCAAATAAATGAAGTCTTTAATAAAAAAAAAAAAAAAATTACATGAGAAACTGTGTGTAAGTCACTTGGTATAGTGTTTGACCTAAAGATGGTGCTCAAATAATGTTCAATATTACCATTATTGTTATTAGTTTCAACAGCAGGCAAATATAATCATATGTATGCCATTCATACACACATACATGTAGACTGGTATACTGTAGAGAGTTGAAAACCAGTTTGATGCAGCTCTTTTCCCCAATCACACTACCATTTTGTTTTTTTTGGAGGGGGAGCACATATCACATTACCTCACATTATTTTATTTTTTTTATTACTTATATTACATTATAATGTAAACCGTGAAAATCAGAATTTCTTACTACTATTAACATCAGTGGTTAAAACTGTGTCTCAAAGTAGGCATTCAATAATTATATACTAAATATATATGTGTACACTTTTCAAAATCTGTAACTTCATGTTTTGAAGTAGTAAACTTGGAGGTGGATAGGCACTGTCTGTCATCTCAAGTCATTCAATACTGGCATGCAGAAAGCTTGTCTATTATGCTATTTTAGGAAGCCTTCCCTGAAACGGCCCAAGTCTGGGCTAGGCGTCTCTCAGGACTGCTTAGCATCCAGTGCTTCTCCCGACAGTCCTTATTATATTGTAATCAAGTTTATTTCCTATTGAACTGCCTCTTGTTTGAAATAAACAAAAATTTGAATACTTTTCTACCTAGTTGACAATTTCATTTTTCAAAACCAAAACAAAGAACTGGGAAATAAGTTATTAAGGCTCAGTAGCCTAAAGGTCATATTATGCAAGGGGCACACTGTGGTCATCAACAACAGGTCCCTCTAGTTTATGAGGCATTGTCTGAGGCTTCCAGGAGACTATAGGAGAAATAGTCCAGAGGGTCAGGATGGTCTGGTATGACTACGGATTAGCTCTACTTGGAAGGTCTCATCCCACCCCCAACCCCAGAATGACACCATAATGCAAACCTCTCTGACATAAGCCTGTAACTCTGCTCGCCACATAATCAGTGTCCTAATGTCTCCTAGCAGTATCCATGGTAGTAACATTGTCTTCAATGTAAAAATGTGCCTATTTGCAGTCACTACTTCTAACACCACCGCCAGGAGAGCTTGAGCTGAGAGGAAACTACGGTTCTCATTATTCAGACCCAGAACACCCCTTCTCTACAATCTGCTAAAACATGGTGGATTACTATGAAGTTCTAGGAGTGCAGAGATATGCTTCACCTGAGGACATTAAAAAGGCTTATCGTAAAGTAGCACTCAAATGGCACCCTGATAAAAATCCAGAAAATAAAGAAGAAGCTGAGAGAAAGTTCAAAGAAGTAGCTGAGGCATATGAGGTATTATCAAATAATGAAAAAAGGGACATTTATGATAAATATGGCCAAGAAGGATTAAATGGTAAAGGCAGAAGTCACTTTGATGATTCTTTTGACTATGGCTTCACATTCCATAAGGCAGATGATGTCTTTAGAGAAATCTTTGGTGAAAGGGACCCATTTTCATTTCATTTCTTTGAAGACTCACTTGAGGACCTTTTAAATAGTCCAAGAAGCTCCTGTGGAAGCAAAGGTACAAGATCCTTTTTTGCTACCTCAGGTAAATATCCAGTTTTTGAGAGATTTTCTTCATATGATACAGGATATACACCGTATGATTCACTGGGCCACAAGGGCCTTAATTCATTCTCCTCCCTGGCATTCGATGAGAGTGGGATAAACAACTACATATCTGTTACAGCTTCAGATAAGATTGGTAATAGAAATACAAACACACAGAGAATTATTGAGAACGATCAAGAAATAGAAGAAGTTGATGATGATGGCGAGTTGAAGTCCTTCCTTATAAATGGCGTGGAAGATGAAGAGGGCTTTGCAGAAGAATGCAGTTGGAGGAGAAAGTCATTTAAGAATTATTCACCAAAGTCCTATAGCCCCAAACATGTAACTCAATATACTTTTGTGGATAATGATGAGCAAGATGTATCTTGGGTCACCAGCAACTGGAATCCCTCTACTTTCTCAGCAGGATTCAAAGAAAGTGGTAAGAGGAAAAAAAAAAAGCATAAAGCCGTGCAGAAGAAGAAGTCAACTAAAAAGAATCATTAAATTGACTCTACAGACACATTATGTTCATACAACAATTGAACACGACTGCGTGTGTTTTGGTTAATCAGTTTTGTACATAACATTTGTTTAATACTATATTAAGATTATGTTTTTTTTAACATGTTTAGCAGCATTGTGGGCATTTGATCAAAGGCTGTTTGGATTAGGTATGTTAGAAAAAGATGAGTTTGTGGTGACAGCGATAAAAAGAATTTGGAAAACAGGCAAATACCATTTTACTTTTCTTTGAGCTAAACATTTACAAATCACAGAGTTTTTTTCAGCAGAGTTTACAGGCCCATTCTTTTTATCTATTTGAAACTACTATGCAAACTTCTGAAATATGTATAGCACTTGGAGCTAAAAATTTATTAAGATACACAGGTTCAGACCATAAAGCTATTCATGAAATAAATTTTCTCCAATAGAGACAGAGCATTTGACACATAACTTAAATATATTATAAATAAAAATTAAAGCATAAAATATTTTAAGTTAAAAATAGCCAGAATTATATTTGCACCCCCATGTTAGAACTTATTCACAATAGCCAAGAGGTGGAAGCAACCCAAATACCAACCAATGGATGAATATGGTGATACATATTCATATGTATTCACACAATACATATGGTGAAATACTATTCAACCTTAAAAAGGAAAACCTGTTACATGCTACGTGGGTTACATGTTACATGGATAAAATCTAAAATATTATGGTAAGTGAAATAAGCCAGTCATAAAGAAAAATCCTTATGATTCTACTTACATGAGGTAATAAATTCATAAAAACAAAGTAGAATCGTGGTTATCAGGACAAGGGAGAAAGAGGTATTGTTAATGGGTCTAGTTTCAGATTTCAAGATGACAAAGTTCTAGAAATCAGTTTCACAATGTGTATTTAAAAATGATTAACATGGTAAATTTTATGTTATGTGTATTTTTCCACAATTAAAAAAAATACTACACTTATCCTGGATTTCTCAAAGCAGTGAGGCTATTTCATGTATGCTGGGCCTACAGTGAGTCACTCCAGACAGGAAGCTTTTTGTTGTCTTTTTTACTATATACTATGTACAAAGGCTCTACAGAGACATTACTCTAAAACACCAACTTTAGCCACTATAATTTCAGGTTATGATGGAAGAAAAATTAGTTACTGATGTATCAGACTTTGAGCAAGTGGTCTTAGCTAAATGTTTGCAGACATTTGCTTATTTTAAATGAACTTAGTTTAATTTCAATACAATTACTTCTTAGCTTCCTCTAATTATTTTATTTTCAAAATATATTGCCATTATTTTCAAAATATATGATTTTTATTCATTCCTTCATTCATTCAATGGTGTTTTTGAGTACCTACTATTTGTCAGTACTTGGGATACAATAATGAACGAAACAACAAAAATCGTAGCTGTCACAGAGCTTACAAACTGGGCAAAGACAATAAACAAATATTAAGTAAAATATGATGTTAGTCATAGATGCTAAAGAAAAAAAAATAAAAGGTTACAGAAGTTCTGGAATACAAGGGTTGAAACTGTAGTTAAGATAGGCACAGAAAAATGATGGCTAACCTCTGAGTAAAGATGTAAAGAAAGTAAAGGAGTTAACCATGGGCATATGAGGTGAAAGAGAATTCCAAAAGGAACAGCAAGTGAAATGTCTCTAAGGCTAGATGTGGAAGGTGTGTTTGATGCTCCCAGGGATCACTGTGAACAATTAAGAGAACAAGCAGATGAAGTTAGAAAGGTAACAGGAGGTCAGATTATGCAGGGACTGCTAGATCAGTTTGGACTCTGTTATTAGGGGTTTGACAGGAAGCCACTGGAGGCTCTACACAGAAGAGTGACATAATCATGATACATTTAAACAGGCCCACTCTGGCTGTTGTGGTTTTTGTTGTTGTTATTTTTTAATGATTTATTTATTTTAGCAGGGGGAGGGGCGGACAGGGTGGGAGACTCTCAAGCTGACTCCCACTGAGTGCGGAGTCAGACACAGGGCTCATGAGCTGAGCCAAGATCAAGAATCGGACACAACCCACTGAGCCACCCAGGCACCCCTGGGTGTTGTCATTAAGAAAAGACTTAAAGTAAGCAGATGTAGAAGCAGGGAAATCAGGCTACTGCTAGAATCCAGACAAGACACTGTAATAGCTTGGTCCGGGATGGTGGAGGCAGGGGTGGTGGTGATCAAATTCTGGATATATTCTAAAGGTAGGGCCAAGAAGAATTTACTCATAGGCTGAATACTGGGCATGACAGGAGTCAAAGTTTTTGGCTTTAGTAACTGAGAGAAGAGATTTGCCATTATCTGAGATGGTACTGTAGGTGTTAAGTTTTGGATGTGCTATGTTTGAGATTCCTGAATTTATTAACCAAAAACAATTTCTTGGATTGACTTGCATCCTGCATATTGCTTGCCACTGAATTTTTTTTTTTAGCAATCTACTGATCATATTTTATTAATCTTTCATCTCTTAGAAATGTAATGACTGCAAATTTTAATGTGACTAAAAGACATAAGCAAATAATCTAGCAAAACGAAAACCCAATCACCTTTGGCAAAATACAGTTCAGTGGCATATAGCAATATAACAAATCTAGATACCACAAAAGATTATAACATCTACTCTTTAAATGACTGCTATAGTAAAATGTGAGCTTTCGCTTAATTTTGTTTGATTTCTAGTTGGTAGGTGGAGAGAAAATTCTATAGGAGGGACTGGGAACGATTTGCATTAACTTATTTTGAGGGGGTACCTAGGTGGCTCAGTCGGTTAAGCATCGGCCTTGACTCAGGTCATAATCTCAGAGTCCTGGGAACAAGCCCCACGTGGGGCTCCCTGCTCAGTCTCCTTCTTCTGCCCCTCCCCTTGCTCAAGTTCTCTCTCTCTCTCACATAAATGAAAATCTTAAAAAGTAAAAAGTGAACAAAATTTATTTTTAGAAAATGAAGTCATAAAAACTTGAAGTATTATAAATGCTACTTTTATAAAATGCGTTACTTAGTAAAGTTTATCAGACATGCATCTGGGACTATTGCGAGCTGCAAAAAAAATCACAACAAATTTCCAACAACAAAACCAAAAACCAGTGCCTGAAAATTTAAAAATGCAACAAACGACATGCCCTCTAGTCCATTTTCCACTCTTAACAGATAACTAAAAATTCAGATTTAATGTTACTCAATAGATTACAATCATCCAATGGTTTCCCACTACCTAGAGGAATAGGAATATACAAGACCTTTCATGAGCTAGCCACCAGCTTTTCTTCCTAACTTGGTTTTTTAATCACTACTTCCTACACCTTATGTTTGAGCCCAAAATTTCCCAAAGGGGGTTCCAAGGGTTACCAGTTCAAGACTCACTACAGAAAAAGGGCCCCATGGTCAAGTACTGTTTGCAAATTACTGCCAAATACCTTTCTTTCTTGGGAGACGTAGAATTAGCCGAGTATGGGCATGATGAAATGCAGCACTCCCCAAACTTATTTGATCACAGAACCATTTGGTGTAATACCTACTACCTACCTAAGAACATATTTCAAAAAGGCTCCTCCAGCCTTACTGATGATTGAGAAGCTTTATTCCATGCCTTTGCATATGCTCCCTCTGGCAGAATGGCTCAGTTACTCTATAGTCTGCTTGACAAAAGCCTTTTTCAAGTCTCAAGGTCTCCTAATGTTTAAGGGCACCTGCACATATCCTCTTGGCCCCTCTCTGCTGCCAGGAAACATCTATCACTTTTTCTTTCTCCCCACCACTGCCACTAAATTTAGTATATTACAGTTACTGGCTTTTTTGCCTCCCATGATGGTAGAAACTATGCTCCATCCTCACATGTGGTGTTTAATGTTTACTGAATGAATTAACTGCAAACAGGCTTTTTAAAAAGTACTTATTCTTTTTTTTTTTTTTTAAAGATTTTATTTACTTATTTGAGAGAGAGGCAGTGAGAGAGCATGAGCGAGGAGAAGGTCAGAGGGAGAAGCAGACTCCCCGTGGAGCTGGGGGCCTGATGCGGGACTCCATCCCGGATCTCCGGGATCATGACCCAAGCCGAAGGCAGCCGTCCAACCAACTGAGCCACCCAGGCGTCCCAAAAGTACTTATTCTTTTTTTTTTTTTTTTTCCAAAAGTACTTATTCTTTAATCAATGTTTTCACTTTAGGATTGCATGACTTTCACAGATGAGAAAGCTTCCTATTGTACTCAGTACTCTGCACTACAGAGTTTTTCTAAAGAACAGCAACCAAGAGCACCACAGGCATGCAAAGCTCTATTTATGAGCATCTCAAGGCAGTAGAATTTTCAAATTCTGAAAGTTAGTAAAAATCCCCAAATGACATTTTTAAAGACCCATCACTGCCTTTCTTGAGCCCCCATGCCACTTGAGTCAAGACTCTGTTAGACTCTATCGCTATTCTGTCATTTATCTATTGCTTGTCTATCACCCTGACAAGACAGCAACTCCAGGGAAGTGGAGAGTCATCCAAAATGACTGTTAAAAAGTTATTTAGTGAAGAGAACATTCTTTTTGGCTCAACAAAAAGTTCCAAAAGGACTCTACTAAGCCAAAGTTAAGACCTAGTAGTGGTATTACAGAAAAAGAACTAGACAGCAATTATACAACTAAAACTGCTGACTTGCAACTTGTGATCCTATGTTGGTTTCAGTTCAGTAAAATGAGGATAACTGCCGAAACTTAATCCACTTGTGAAGATCTAAGCAGATCATCTATTCAAAACACCAATGTATGTATATGTATATTGTGGTGTTAATGTTAGGAAGTGTTTTAATTTACTTATTGCTTTAAGGCAAAATGAACCATAATGAACATATTTTTCAAAGATCTTGGCATGTATAATCCAGTATCTAGTGTTAAACTTTCATGGGGCACCTGGGTGGCTCAGGTCATGATCCCAGGATCCTGGGATTGAGCCCCACATCTGGCTCCCTGCTCAGCGGGGAGCCTGCTTCTCCCTCTCCCATTATTGCTCTCCCTGCTTGTGCGCACTTTCTCAAATAAATAAAATCTTTTTTTAATAAAGATTTTATTTATTTGTTGGACACACAGAGAGAGAGATCACAAGTAGGCAGAGAGAGAGGAGGAAGGAGGCTCCCCGCTGAGCAGAGAGCCAGATGTGGGGCTCGATCCCAGGACCCTGGGACCATGACCTGAGCCGAAGGCAGAGGCTTTAACCCAATGAGCCACCCAGGCGCCCCTAAATAAAATCTTTTTTTATTTGAGAGACGGAGATAACAAGTAGGCAGAGAAGCAGGCAGAGAAGAGAGGAGGAAGCAGGCTCCCCGCTGAGCAGAGAGCCGGAAGCGGGGCTCGATCCCAGAACTCTGGGATCACGACCGGAGCCAAAGGCAGAGGCTTTAACCCACTGAGCCACCCAGGCGCCCCTCAAATAAATAAGATCTTTAAAAAAAAAAAAACAAAACCCCAAACCTCTCATTAATAAAGTTTTACACACAAAGTCTCAATTAAAAAAAAAAGTCACAAGCAAAAGATGGTACCAGCTCTAAACCATAGGTTGTGGCTTATCTGATTAACACTGGCTACGTATCTATTTACGTAATCCTATGGAGGACAGCTTTCTGCCACTTAACTATTAGAACCAAAGAGCAAATTCTGTGCACTGGACAGTGACTTTTTTTTTTAAACAGGAAAAACAAATCTTGTAATTACCATCCCACTTTCATTAAAGTAGATCAATGTGAGAAATACACTCCAAGACATAGATTTGATGTCAAACACCATACGCTCTGGTTTACACATTGGTCACCTATTGGCCCCAAACCTGAAATATGATCCAATGGCCGATCCGCCCGCCAAGTAGTTGACTCAGCTTTCACTGATCGAGGTTTATGTTCACCAGATTAATTGTTCGCGAGAGTACACCCTAAAAGAATGGCCCCTATTATTCCTGGACTCCTTCATCTTGCCTTTACGAACGGGGCTTCAGACATTAAAAAGCCCCGGGAGTATTTCCAGGCATTATCTCTTCCGAGAAGAAATGCTCAAGGATCTGTGTTACTAAATATGTTTCTTGTACATGCTGGAGCCAACTCTCAAGTCAACTTTTTGAAAACACGAAAACAGCATTTCAAGGTAACCTAACAAAAACAAAAGCTACTTGACGTGAGACACTTTCTCTACTCAAGTGAAAACTGACACAACTTCTAGGAGTCCAAGTAACTTTGAAGACAGCCCCTCTGAGGGATGGCACACACTTTTCTCTCTGCAGTCATTCCGGCTTCCCAGAATACCTCAACGGTAGGGAGAACACGGGGCCCACCCTTTTCCAGAAGCAGCAGGTAAAGAAGAAATCCAAGGAGCGTACAAAGGGTTTGGGAGTGGAGGCCCCAGCCGGGGAAGGGTCCGCCGAAACAGGGATCGCCTGAGACCAACTTGAATCCCTCTGGGGCGCCTCAGGTTTCTCAGAGAGCAAGCCCCGGAGGGGACACCGTGGGAGATGAGTCTAACCTGAGAGGCAGCGGGCGCTTGCTACGGCGGGAACCAGCTTAGTTGCTGAGAGTAACCAAAGCATGACGTCCTCGCTCACGCGGCAGGAAGGAAAAGAGGAAAACAGCCGGAGAAGCGGCGGTCCACAGAACTGCGTCGCCAGGAAACCAAGCCAAGCGCCCCTCCCCTTCCGGCCGGCGGCGCTCGCCGGGCTTTCCTTCCACGCGGCGCTGAATGATGACGTTGCGCCCGGGGCTGTGACGGACGCTCCTGCCGGAGGGCCTGTTTGGCGTCCTGTCGTCGCGCTCCGCTTCACTCCCCCACGCACGGAACGTCCGATTCTAAAATGATTCCCTGCAGGGGCTGATATTTCCCGTGTCCTTGAAAGCACCAAGTGGGGGGATTGATTTAGAGAACTCGGTCAGATTTAGAATATAAGAAAGCATGCGTAAGGAGGCAGGCAACAGCGTGAACAGCCACACTTCTAGAAGGTTCTAGGAAGTGCGCAGGGGCAGAGGCGGAGGGAGTAGGAATGTACGGGCGAAGGACCCGGGGTCACGAGACCGTTGGGTAGGCGGAGCCAGCGCCGGGGAGGTTCTAGTCTGTTCTGCCTCGCGGCAGCCGCCCCCTTCCACACGGTCACGCTGAGCTAGTACCCGCGCCTGGAATCGGGTCGCAACCTCAGCTGCGCCTGCCGCCTGCCACTGCCTCTGAACCATGGACCCCCGCAAAGTGAGCGAGCTTCGGGCTTTCGTGAAAATGTGTAAGCAGGATCCGAGCGTTCTGCACACCGAGGAAATGCGTTTCCTGCGGGAGTGGGTGGAGAGGTGAGACCTGGGCCGAGGACCGTTGGGGGTGGGAAGAGGGACGGCCGGAGCGGGGAGCTGGGCAGGAGCTGGCGTGGGGCGGAGGGGCGGGGAGCTCCGCCGGGAGGGCCCGCCGGGTCGCCGCCTGTTTGTGGTTCTCCCTGGCCAGGAACCGGAGGCGGCTTCGGGGGTTAATGGAGGATTGGAAAGCTTAGATAGTATAGAGGTGGGGAAGGAGGAGGCACAGCTGGGTTCCCTCACCCTGAGGTCGTCAGGGGTGTGTCTTGGGCGAAATAGAAATGCAGAGATTGCAAGGGCTTGGGTCCTGTAGACGTGGTGGGGGTGGGGAGCTGCAAGATTTCGTTTTTGCGTGGAGTTGTTTTTCTTAAAATCTCGTTTCCTGCTTAGGTCGCAGCGACACACTGCGCTATTACGCATTACGTCTTTAAATAGTGTTTTAATAACAATTTGCTATACGAGTTATAATACGATGGTAATTATTAGATTAACTTTGAATTTACAGCGGTCTTTACTGCGTAGAATTATTTTGGGAATCATTTATTGGTACTTCGGTAGTAGCGGTGCCATTACACTAAACACTTGAAGAAAAATGATTTTTCAAGGACCAGCGTGTTACCATGATCTGTTCTTGTCCTTAAATCTGGAGTACTTCGCTACGTGCACGGAATTAATTGCATAGGCATTGTGCCAGGTGCTAGGAAACCGTATAAGTGCAGTTTATTTAGTGAAACAGGTGAATAAATACAGAAATTTATTTTGATATTTACTGTATGATAGAGACTAATATTCTTCATATTCGGAGAGAATTTAAGAGAGAAAGGGAAATCTTCCCCGAGACGGTTTTTTAAAAAACAGCACTACTAGTAAGAAATTTAAATGACACACAAATCGCACCTCGTGGTGATAAGAACGACAATGCAAAGCAATGTGACTCTTTAGAGGAACTACCGGAAACGGCGATCTTTTTCTTTTAGTGATATTTTTATAGGGAAAGGTGAATCTCTGATGACTAGATAATTTCAAGAATATTTCTTTCAACAAACTCTTCTAAGGAAGAAACTTAAGTTAAAATCTGTCAACGTTGTATGTGGTGGTGTTTTTTTCCTCTAAGAAGTTTCTCAATTTCTTTCCTCCACTAGTTTTGTAACTATGGTAAGATTTTGCGTGTTATAAATGTTAAATTCTGAGATCACTTACAATTATTGCAGTACCTTAAAAACTGTTTCTGATAGTTAACAAGAATACCGTTTTTGTAACAGGAAAACCTACAAGATGCTAATTTCAGGACTAGGAGGTTAGGTCTGGATTTCAGTCGGTTTTTTCCTCTTGAATAACTTGATAATCCAAATGCTTCACTTTAGATATTTGTATGTTTTTAATCATTTTTATCCGTCATAGGAAAGAGCCTACAAGTACGTTGTTTATAATATTCCAGGTAAAGCTGGATGTGTATACCACGGGAAGAAATGGTTGATGCCAAGAGTCAGCGTTATACTGAGAATATACAATGTTTTGTTCCACTGCTGGGGAGGAAAAAGGGAGCTATGAAGAAAAAGCTGAAACAAATCTAAGAACAGTGTAGCTTGGGCTGGAGTGATTATGGCTATCTAGAGAATTCCAGTTTAAGGCTTAGAAAATATTGTCAAACGTTATTTCTGGAAAATACTTACGGATTTTGTTTTTGTTTTGTTTTTGTTTTTGTTTTTTTGGACATTTCACGTATGTGGGGCGCCAGGGTGGTCAGCGGCTTTTGGCTTAGGTCATGATCCCAGGGTACTGGGATTGAGCCCCGTGTCCAGTTCCCTACTCAGTGGGAAGCCTGCTTTTCCCACTGCCCCTGCCTGTGTTCCCTCTCTTGGTATGTCTCTGTCAAATAAATAATAAAATCTTACAAATTTTTCACATAGGTAATCCTTTTTTTTTTCTTTTTTTTAGTCATCCATGTATGTTTTTCTTCTGGCATCCTAAATTTTTGGTTTAAGTATGGGATGAAGCATGTTGGCATGCGTAGGGGCCCTATTCTGAAGCTTTCGTTGTCTCTTTAAAATTTTTGTGTCTTTGAGGCTTTTGCTTGAAGTGCATCAATTTCTCTCTGCCTTCATATCAGCCTTCTTAAGTGCAGTATTATAGGAGGTTGGACTGAACGTGGAGACTTCTGGGTCCAGGAACATTCCAAGGCCTAATCCTACTATAAGGGCTCCTGAAGTTGAAACCCGATCAGAGTTGTTCTCTGCTCATACTAGATTAGTTGTAGGTACCCAGGTTTAGACATTGAAGAACAGTTTGTTTGGTTTATTTGTGTATTTACCAGAATTTTTACCGCTGTTTATAGTTTAAAATTTTATTTGATGTTAAGAATTTAACAAATGAAAAGAGAAAAAAATAAAAACAGGAAAAAAGAATTTATTTAATGACATTGTTAATTGGACAAAGAAAAATAAAGAATTTTTTTTGGCTCAGTCTGTGAGGATCCAGAGAGATAATGATGTTTTCAGTGAGTATGTTTGGGGTATTTTTGGTTTTCTTTATAGGAAGAAGTGTTTTTTGAGACTATTATTTCATTTTATGGTGATTTAAGATGAGAGGGATTATCTTTGTGTTGTAATCTCCAGCACAGTGCATGGCGTATGGCTTTGCGGTAAATATTTTAAACGAACAGGATGCACTTCTGTTTGCAGTGAGTTGAGAACACAGCATCCAGTTTTTTGTACAGGTGAATAGTAACTATGGCTCAAAGCAGTTCGAATGTATCAAATTAAGAAAATTATGAATGAGGTCTTGTGTGAGTCCATATGAGAAAGGTCTCTGCACTAGCCCTACTTGGTAGCATAAAAGCCTATACTGGTAAAGTCCAGTTTGCAGTGATGGGGAGGGAATTAGCGTGTTTTAAATCTTGGAAGCATTAAATGAAATTTTTGTACCTATAGGTGGGTTTTAACCTTCCGGTAGTTAGATTTTGTAAGGTGAGAAACTCTAAATGTAGCTTATGAATAACCTTCTTGTGTTCTTTTCCTTCCTATTTTAAAATTTTTTTAAAAAATTGAAATTTGCAGGAAAATTGAAATACAGTGCCAACATTTTTCCTGCAACGGTTTCTAGTGTTGTGCCCTCCGCACCATTGTGTATTTCCTGCAATTCAAGGATAGTCTCTCTAGTACAGCCACCAAACTCAGGAAACTAAGAATGATGCATTAATGCTATCTAATTCTCAGAATTCCATGTTGCACTTTATTGTTGTGACTTCTAATCTCTATTCTGAAAGAATTCTTCGATCATTCATTGGCTTTCATGACCCTGGCAGTTTTGCATATTACAGGCCAGCTATTTTGGATAATTTCCCTCAATTTGGGTTTGTCTTGGTTTCCCAAGGATTAGATTTAGCTTAACCCATTTTTTTAAAAAGGTTTACTTATCTTATTATTTATTTATTAAGATTTTATTTATTTATTTGACAGAGATCACAAGTATGTGGAAAGACAGGCAGAGAGGGGGAAGCAGGTTCCCTGCCAAGCAGAGAGCCCGATGCGGGCTTGATCCCAGGACCCTGGAATCATGACCTGAACCGAAGGCAGAGGCTTAACCCGCTGAGCCACCCAGGGGCCCCAAAAGTTTACTTATTTTAGTGGGAGAGAGTGAGAGCGTGAGCCTGTTCGAGCAAGTATTCGAGCAAGGAGAGGAGCAGAGGGAGAGGGAAAGAGAGAATCTCAAGCAGACCCCAAGCCCAGCCCCGGAGTTTTATCCCACAACCCTAAAGTCACAATCGAAGCAGAAACACCGGATGCATAAGGGACTAAGCCACCCAGGCACCAACATAATACATTTCTTGGTAAGACTGTCACTTCCCAAAGTTTTGACATAAGTTAGATTGTTGTGGCTGCGTTTGAAGGTCTTCCTAAATACTTACCTGAATGTTGCATTTTGAAACTTAGGAAAAACAGGGCTTAAGAAGCCCTGTGTCTTTCTTCATTAAAAGTTCACTGCAAAAGGGGTGCCTGGGTGGCTCGGTCAGTTAAGCGTCCGCCTTCACCTCAGGTCCCTGGGATCAAGATTCCCCACAGCAGGCTCTGCACTCACCAGGGAGTCTGCTTGTCCCTCTTCCTTGCACTCTGCCCCTCCTTCCTCGTGATTTCTCTCTCCTCTCAAATAAAAAAAAAATTTTTTGAAAAAAAAAAAAAAATTAACTGCAAGGAACTATTGTTTGAATGCTGTGCTCTTTTGAAAAGTAGTTTTTGTGTAGATCAGAATTTTAAAGAATTTTGTTTATAGGGCTGTTTTCTTATTAAGTCATTTTATTTTGCTGAATTGCAAACTAAGAAATAAGATTTTTTTTTGTTGTAATTGTCACATTAAACTGAATGGGAAAAGTGTGCACATTTTTCGTGATCGGTGCTTAACAATAAATTCCAAACTTTGTCTATTAGTGTGTTTGCTGTTTTAGATTTATAGTTTCACTTCACATTGGCTTCATTTTGTAAGTGAAAGACAAGCCATGGGGTGGGAGAAGATACTTGCAGCACATAAAATTGACAGAGGGCTTGTATGCATAGTTAACAAAGAATACCTACAGATAGATATGACAGAAAATCTAAAAGCAATAGGCTACTCAGATGGCCGATAGATAAATGAAAAGGGACTCAACTACAATGAGATACCACTATACACCTATCGAAATGGCTAAAAATATAAAAGATGGATAATAGCTAAATGTTGGCTGAGGTGTGGAACAACTGGATTTTTAAAGAATAATTAGCGCAATTCTTATTCACTGCTAATACAAGCGTAAATTGGTAAAGGAATTTTGAAGAATCAAATCCATTTCCCGTTTGGAAAACAATATCCATTTAAATCCAACATACACATATCATGTGTCCGGAAATCCCACCCAACTAAAATGAATGTAAACATGGATATAACTTTAGTTGTAAAGAATTAATATTTGAGGGTATTTTGAAATAGATTCCTTTCAGTTTTCCAGGTGAATATTTTTCTCTCTTTTCCATAAAAGTTAATGGCTTTTTTTTTTTTTTTTAAGGCAAATTTAGTTAAGTTCTTGTGACCTCCAGATAATGTGGCGGAGTGCCCTTGAACATTTTAGTCACAGCACTGCTGCATGGGGCCCATTTACCTCAGAGTCTGATCCAAATGGAGCATACGGCACTAATTCTTCATAATCTGTTTTCCTCCTTGTTTTTAAGTTATTTGTGTATAGTTTGTGGTGTTGTCCTGGAGTATTTGGGAAAGGACTTACTAGGCCAAGGGGAAGTGTTAATGGGTGGATTGTAGAAGGGATAAGGAGAAAATCTATAATGTGAGGGGCATATGAAATACAAACAGGAAGAATCTTTGTAGGTCCTGTCAGAGGAAACAAACATTTTGAATTATTATACTACGACTTCATAATTATTGCATAAATTGATTATTTGAATTTAAGTGAACTCTTACTAAAGTTGAAGTTTGGATTCAGTATTACCTGCTAATTCTGAACTAACAACTTGTACATATGATTTTTGTCATTGTATGTTTTTCTGCCTCTTCCTCTGGGACTGGGCATAGGGAAGCTATATAATTTTGTTTACTAGGCTTATCGAGGCAAGGAAAGGCTTGGGTTTTCGTTAGCCAGTGTGCTAAAAAAAAAAATAAAATTTTAAGCTGAAAAAACTTAATACTGAAACATTCAAATTGAGTTTACTTTTAAAGGTTTGAGAAGGTAACCATGTGAGTATTTGTCTTTTTTTCCCCAGTGTGAATAAATGTTGCTTTGCTCAGTGAATTTTAATTTTTTAAACAAATATCTTTTTTTCTCATCTTCCTCAAGCATGGGGGGTAAAATACCACCTGCCACTCATAAAACTAAATCAGAAGACAGTATCAAGGTAAGTTATGAATTTCATCTGTGTGTTTAGTGATAAAGTACTAAAAGGTTTTTAAAGTGCTGCTCTCAAATTACCACTCCTGATTTCCTCAGGATCGCTTAGAAATAAGATCTTCGTAAAATTTCTGTTGGACATGGAGGATCTGAAATCTGGTGTAACACTGAGAATTTGGGGTGAATGTGCACCGTGTTTGGGAATAAAAGCTTGTGTGTGTGACGTGCATGACGTGTGGGTGGTGAGCTCTGTGACTGTGCATTATGTAGTCGTCATCATCTTTGCATCTCTAGCACCGAGCGCAGGATTTTATGCATTGTGGGTACTTGATTAAAATTTGTGAAGTAAATGAAAAATAGTCCAAATCAGTAATTCTTAAGTTTTTCTATCTTATCACCTGAGGATTATTTCTGAGTATGAGTCAGCATATTCACCCAAAAAAGGCACATAATAGATTAGGAGGAGCTTACCAGTAGCTGAAGTTTAAATATGGGGGTGGGTATACCCTTAAGAATGCTTCCTTCAAGGGAAGAGTGGGGCAGAGGGAACAAAAAAGATTTCTGGTGGCTCATGAGAAAGAAAGCAGAAAACAGCCTGCTACACTTCTTTAAAGTAGGCAGGAAACCAGCCCTAACAATGGACAGAGGAGGGGATTAATGCCAAGCCAAGCCTACTAGCTCTCTGAGCGCTCATTTTAATTTCATTTTTATTTCTGATCCTCCTCCAGAGACCTTTCCCATTCCTTTTTTTCTTTCTTTTCTCTTTCTTTTTTCCTATCTTCCTTTCCTTCTTTCCCCCTTCCTTCCTTCAAAACAAAAATGCTTCCTTCAGAATTCTTATTTCTGTTTTGTGTTTTCACATCTAAATATTTTTCCCCAAGTTTCCTTCCTTCCTTTTTTTTAGAGAGAGAACACGAGGGGTGGGGAGAACAGAATCTTTTTTTTTTTTTTTTAAGATTTTTATTTATTTATTTGACAGATCACAAGCAGGCAGAGAGGCAGGCAGAGAGAGGAGGAAGCAAGCTCCCCGCTGAGCAGAGAGCCCGATGCGGGGCTCCATCCCAGGACCCTGGGATCATGACCTGAGCTGAAGGCAGAGGCTTTAACCCACTGAGCCACCCAGGCGCCTCCTATATAGGATATTTTGCTATGTGGTAAACATGTATGAAGACAAAATTATATATAATCTGTGTCTCTGCTAAAATATTTTGTAAGAAAACATTCTGATTTGGAATTAAATGCTAAAATGTCTGACACCTTGCACATAGTAGGGTCTCAACATATATTTGGTAATGACGTTGGGTTTTGATTCTAATTTTTAAGAATTACAAAAAGTAACAACCTAAATAACTGGTTACATAATTTATACTAATACAGTTAAATGAATAGATGGGGTGTGCTAATTGTGATACATTCTTTATGAAACAGCATTATTAAATGGAAAGGTCAAAGTGCAGAGTTGTCTTGTATCTGTGCGTTGAGAATATCTAATGGCATACTCCAGAAACCACACTGGTTACTTACAGGATGGTAAGGAAATTTGGTTTTCATCATGTGTACATTGAAATTCTTTGAATTCTCATCATTTGTGTATTATGGGTCCATTGTTCCGTATTTGAAATTCCAAACTCAGAACCGTTGAAAATGTAAAGATTTTTAGTGTATTTGTTTGTCAGTAAAGTATAATCTGAACAGATGTGAGGCCATTTATAGTTTGTTTCCCACTTGTGAATGCTTCGACTTTTTTTTGCAGGGATAGTAATATGTTGATTAGGGAGAGTTGTGAACCACAGAGCCTGTTGAAAGTGCAGCATGAGTATGGGTTATGTATTTGTGTTAGCTTCCTACAATCCAGCATTTTTTAAATTCTAAAACTTGTTTAAAAGGTTTGGAGGAGGGATTGGACCTATTCTTAATTTAAATAGAGAAATAAGGGGCGCCTGGGTGGCTCAGTGGGTTAAAGCCTCTGCCTTCGGCTCAGGTCATGATCCCAGGGTCCTGGGATCGAGCCCCACATCGGGCTCTCTGCTCAGTGGGGAGCCTGCTTCTCTGTCTCTCTCTACCTGCCTCTCTGCCTACTTGTGATCTCTGTCTGTCAAATAAATAAATAAAATCTTTAAAAAAAAAATAAAATAAATAGAGAAATAAAAACAAAGCTAAAACAAGTTTACTAAAACAGTATAAGAAGGGATACATTAACAACTGAAATATAATGTATGCAAACAGTTTATATATGTTTTTATAAATTAGTATGTATATTGGTGTGTTATTATATACTGAAAGCATTTTTTGCCTTCCCTTTGGTAGGAAGAAAAACCAGATAGTAAGAAGGCGGAGGAAAACGTAAAGACAGATGAACCATCAAGTGAGGAAAGTGATCTAGGTGAGAAGATGGTGTAGTTTGTATTTGATAATCTCATGATAAGATCCTGTGATTTTTACTAAATTGACTTAATCAGGGCTAATAGAAATGTAACATAGCTGAACTACATCCAAAACTTAAAATTTTCTGGTAGCCACATTAAACTAAAAATTAAACATGAAATTAACTGAATATATCTAAACTAACATCTAAAATATTAACATTTTAACATGTAATCAGTATGGAAAAATTATTAGTGAGATCTCCTTTTTTTCATAGTAAGTCTTCAAAATCCAAAGTATATTTTATACTTACAGCACATTTCAGTGCAGATGTTAGATGTTACATTTTTGTGTAAATATTTGATGTATAGTCACACTTAATTAAATCTGTAGTTGGGTTACATACCCAAGTTGTTCTAAATAAATGTAAAAGTTTTCCAGTAACTGAATCAAGTACCAGAAAATTGTTTTCCTGTTACTACTTGGCGTCCACATTGATAAAACTTGTTCATTTTAGAAGAAATGATATGCCATGAGTTTGGTTGTTTTTTGTTTGGAAGTTTTTCAGGCTGCAGAGTGACAAAAATCTTTTCCTAAATTGGGAAGTCCTTTGAGACTATAAATACATATCCCAGTTACTAAATGGGCAGTCTCTTAATTCATAGACCGTCTAAAAACTAAAGAAATGTATTTGTAATTTTTAAAATTTTGATCAATTGATCTTTGATACTGTTGAGAGGACCTTTTGTTTGTGGGCTTAACTGATGATCTTTCACTTTTTGTAAAATATCTTTTTCAGTCTTACAATTTTCCAACAGTTTTAACTATGTTCTTATTGAACAGTTGTTTTCCTTTACTGTAGCAAATTACAGTTGTCTGCCATGAAATTTGTGATATATCTCTTTTCTAGTTTCTTTGCTGTTTGGTTATAGTGCTAGCTTTTGAGTTAGAGTCTGCATCAGCATTGTGCCTTTATCTTAATTTATTTGTAAAAAATATTTATTATGATTTACATCATCACTATAACTTATGCTATCTCCATAAAATATTTTTTAATATATTACATTGACATGTAGAATAAAATACTTGAACTGAATCATTTTGTTGATACTAACTAAATCAGTGGTGTATCTCTGTATAATACCAGAAACTATGCACTTGCCAACATTCCCCACTACAAGACAGTGAAAAATACCCGAGATGATGCAACAGTTAAAATGAAATGTAATCTTAACAAAATTTAATGGGGAAATATTTTACAGTGCATCAGTTTAAATAAATTATCAGTTGGAGTGGGTATAGTTGATTAGTTTTTAAGAGTCCTATGCAGCCAGTTTGGACAGCACAGGTCTTACTGTCATTTGCTTAATTTTGGCAGAAATTGACAATGAAGGTGTGATTGACCCAGATACTGATGCCCCTCAAGAAATGGGAGATGAAAATGTAGAGGTAAATTCAGCGGCTTATTTTGTGCTTGTTGTAAGGAATGTGAAGGTCCCACTTACTGCAATGATTTTGTGACATAATTCTGCCAGGAAAAGAACGTACTGAATCTTTCTCTGACTTTTAAGGTATTTAGGAAAACATTTTATTTTACTGCTTAAAATGTTTGTGAAAGTTCCCATTATGTTTACTCATACTCTAACAATCTCAGAAATCTTTGTCATTTCCTATTTACCTGCTTTTTCAATTTGCATCTCTTTTGACTGCTCTTTAGGTTAGAGTTCACCTAACATTATATTTAGAAATGAGATTGCTTATTAATGGGAAATCTAATATCCCATTGTTTTCCAAAATGGTTTTGTCACAGTGGGCTTGCAAAAAACCTTAGATACTACAGTGGTTAGTGGTCTTGCAGAGGGTCGTAACATACATGCAATATGTCTCTGTGGTATTAAAATGGAATGTGGGAGTATTAAAAAGTTTCTCTACGCTCTTTGGGGGTTGATGATGAACCAAAGGCTTAAGAAACACTGAAATTGTGTAACAATGGTTTAGAAGCTTGGTCCATGTCCTCACCAACACTTGATGCTATCAGATTTCATCTTCACCAGGCTTATTGTGTGAAATGGTATGCCTTTGTGGCTTTTAATTTGCATTTTTCCAATTTCTATAAAGTTGAGCAGATTCTAATATTTATTGGTCATTCACAGGTATTTGTGAAGTCCTGTTGCGACTTTTCCCATTTTTCTTCTGGGTTGTCTTTTTTTTCTTCCTGATTTATAATCCATTTTATGTTCTAGAGACTAACAATTTGTCATCTATATGTGCTGCACGTATTTTCTGCTACTCTGTGGCTTGTCTTCACTTTATATTGTCTTAATAAACAATCTTTTAGTACAGTTAAATAGATTATTCTTTTATATATTATGCTTTCTTACCTCAAGGTTATAATTGTTGTAATAAATAATTTTTTCTTCTGAAAATTTTGTGTTAACCTTTAACCTTTAATCTACCTGGCAACACTGTTAAAGAATTCCTTTCCTCACCAATGCCAAAATACACTGTTTCCATATATATGTGCCTTACTTCTGGTGTTGTGTTTTTCTTGTCTAATTTTTTCCATGTACCAATGACACACTGTTCACGTAATGGCTTATTATCTGATAGCGGGAACCCTAACAATTTAGGAGTATTTTGGCTGTTTTGTTGGCCTTTCTTTTTCCATATAAATTATAGAATATTTTCAACCCCCACCCCCAGTTAGACATGCATTAAATCTAAAATCAAGTTCGGGAGAAGATACAGCTCACTGTTTCGATTAACTACCCATGAATGTGTATCTTTCTAACTTTTAGATGTTTTCTGATGTTGTTAGATAATTTATTAGCATATTCTCCATAAAGATCATGTGCATCTTTAAGAAATATAGGTACTTTTTGTCACTGTTTATTATGAAAGGAATTTTAAGAATTTATGTATTGTATTCTGTTGATGATGTATCACTTGACATGTCAGGTTTATAACATTGTATTTGCACTACTTGGAATATATTGGGCATTTTAAATTCTAGGGTTAACTTTAGCTCTGGAACATTTTCATCTAGTATCTTTCAGATGTTGCCTCTTTCCCCATTTTCTCAACTGTCATTCTGGAGTCCTAGTTAGGTATATGTTAGATTTTTTTTCCCACTACTGAATACTGTTTCTTTATCACTGCTGAATTATGTATCAGTCATTTGGCTGTTGATGTTTAAATTTGAGGGCTTATGTTTCTCATCTTTATGTCTTGCTTTGATTCATCTTAAAGTATACTTTGTTATTTATAATCTCATTTCTTTATTCATTTTCAGAACTTGCCTTTACACATTATAAACTTCGTCAAACTCTTCCTGGTTTTATTCTTTTATTTTTCCTTACTCTTGCTCATTGAGGAGGTACCTTGTTTACTTGTGGATGGTGTAGGTATGTGTATTTTGACTGCGTGCACATGCCATGTGTATGTGTGTGTTTGACCATGAGTTCTTTGACATTTCATCTGGAAAAGTTCTTGAGGCCTGGGTAGAAGGTGCATTCCTCCAAAGAAGAAAGTGTTTGCTTCCATCAGACTCTTGAGTTGGAGCTACCAAGTCAAGGAGCACTTTAAATTCTCAGCATGGTTTTTTTGTTGTTGTTGTGTAATTATACAAGTAATGGGAATTCCACTGGAAAGCCTGGCTTATCATTATGAGTTTATAGGGGAAAATTTGTTTTTCTTCTTTCTAGTTGGCTATACCTTTCTTTGGGATAGGTTTATTTTTGGTTTGTTGGTATGCCTGCAGGTATAGGCATTGGGGAGTTCAGATTTATTGGAGGGTGCTGATTAGACAACATGCCTTCTCTTCACTTGAATCTTCTTTCATGTGTCCTGCACATTTGAAAATAATTGCAAGGTCACCAGGTTTGACACCTGCTGAAAGGGTGAAAGCAGATGGATCATTCAGTTCCCATACTGGATTTCAGGTCTTCATTTAATCTTGTTCTTCGAGGATTTCTACATTATTATGTCAAAGATGGCTCTTAAAGTTACTCAGGGCACCAGGTATAACATACTGCCACAAATTGAAGTTGTCCCCCTGACCCCCATTTGGCTTTGTTAGGTTGTCTTATTATCTGGTAGAATGTGTTGTTTTTTTCTTTTTTCTTTTTTTTTTTTTTTTTTTTTTTTTTTTTTTTTTTTTAAGATTTTATTTATTTGTGAGAGAGGGAGAGAGAGAGAGAGAAAGAGAGAGCGAGCACGGGCAGAGGGAGAAGCAGGCTCCCTGCTGAGCAAGGAGCCCGATGTGGGACTCGATCCCAGGACACTGGGATCATGACCTGAGCCGAAGGCAGCTGCTTAACCAACTGAGCCACCCAGGCGTCCCGTGTTTTTTCCTTTTTCTTTTAAGAATATTTTTAAACTTGTAGAAATTTATGTTGGAATTACTTCAAATTTATTGAGTAACTTGAGGTTAGATTAAAGTATTCAAAAAAATCTTTCCATGAACATAGTATACATCTTGTGTTCTTTAATAGCATTTTACTTTTTTTCCCTTTTTGAAAGTCTTAACATGTTCTTAAAATGGTATCTTGTTCTGTCCTATTTTGTAACTGATTTTTGCTGATGTGGAGGAACTTGTGGTTTTTTATGTTCCTGTGTTTCTGAGGACTTCATTGAATTGTTTGAGTAGCTCTAATAACCCGTCATGTCTTGGATTTACTAGATAAACTTGAAAACAGCTTGGTATTTCCTTTCAGTTCTTAAACCTGTCAAATCATTTTCTTAATTAGCCAGCACCAGTGAGATTTTACACAGTGGTTGGTGATAGAGTAGGTCTTTTGCTTTTTGTTAAAGAAACTACTTCTTAACCTTCCGTTTAGGTGGGATGGGATGTTTGCTATAAGGTTTTGTTACTAATCTTTGTATTGTCAGCATCTTGTACAGTGCTCTGTACTGTATTAGGTACTCAGTAGACGTTTGTTGGAACAAAAGAATGAGACATTTTACTTAAAATTTAAGTCTAACAGGAGTTAGCTGTAGTTACATCTTTATGAGGAGAATTGAGTTTTAGTATTTGTGAAAAACTAGAAAGGAGTTGGTGAGACAAGGGCAGGGACGTCCTCCTTAGGTTGGTTGGGAGGGAGGGTAGCAAATATCATGTCTAAACTAAAGGGTAGGAAGTGAAATTTATTGTTTATATGAAAGATTAAAGCACATCCTATGTAATTTCTTATTAATCACTTACCATAGTTATCCTCTTGCTCCCTGGAGGCTAGAGAAGAATGAATGAAAATGGGGGTTGTGTCTACCCCATCCCTAAGAAAGCCCAAGCTGCTTCCTTCTCTTTGTTTTCTCTGTTACTTCTAAGTTGACCTACAATTTCCCCCTAGATAACCGAGGAAATGATGGATCAGGCAAATGATAAAAAAGTGGCTGCCATTGATGCCCTAAATGATGGTGAGTGATTTTTTTTCCTCTTTGCTGTATTTCTATGGTAGTCTGAAATTTTTTTTCCCCCTGCGGCAACTGTAAAATAGTGGGAAAGCGGAAGGGAACTTCAATTTATTGATTATCTATACTGGAGAAGAAATTGTCCTATTGTCTATCCACCCATTCCCCCTTTGATAAAGAGGCTGAAGTCACTCAGGTATCAATCACCTTGCCTTACGGCATGGACGCATCCTGATGCGAATGGAAAGACTCCTTTCCTGACTAATCCTGGTGTTTGTCCACCTCAGTGGACAAACTGAGAGGCTTTAAGATAAAGGTGAACTTTTTTCAAAGAAAGTGTTATTAGAACAGTGGCCCTTAACTTTTTACACAAAGCCGCACCCTTGACAAATGATGTCCGTTGGCATAATGTTCTTGTTCTAATCTTTACATGTTAGATCCTCTTCAAAAAATCCTTTCACAGTGAGAGAACGAACGCTGGTAATAGAGTAAGCATAATATTTAATCAGTTAACAGTTTGTAAGAGCAAATCATTTCTTAGCTTGGGTAGTATGCAGACCCTGTCATAGCTTTGTGATAGTGTCACAGTGCCATTGTGGGAGAGCTGCTGTTGTCTAATGCTGATATGCATTTGGACTTCATTTGTAGACTTACAAGATGACTAAAGTTTTAGAAAGTTCAGTATTGATTGCTGTTCCAAGTTGGCAAATAACTTTTGCTTTCTTTTTTTGTAATCTTACCACCTTAGTTTAGGTCATGACCCTATGTTTATGCCATTGCATTAGCCTTAATAGTTTGCCTACCTGAAATGTCTATTTCCTTTATTGCTTTCTGTTCACTGTTTCTAGATTATTCTTTCATAGAACCGTTTTTTATTTTCACACATTCCCTTGCTTGTAACCTCTGACCAGCTTTTGCATACTTTTTGAAGATCTTTATCATAGCATTAGACCTGCTAGAGTCAGATCCCATGTATTGCCTTCCCAGCCATGTTCTCTTCTTTTTGAATATTAACCTTCCATTACAGCCAGACCTCGCTGTCCTAGAATTTTCCTATAACTTGTGCTCTGCTGCTTCTTTCTAAAGCTCTTCTTCACCTATTTCAGCTTCTAATTCATACTCATCAATTGATCCCAGCTACTTTCTTCCTGGCCATTCCTTTCCCACAGTTATCTTTTAATTTTACTACCACTTAAGATTTCTATTTACCCAACATTTATTTTGTGCCTTCTGTCTACCTGACAGTTTTGTTATTTTTTAATGTGCATTATTTCATTAAAACCTATACTACTCCCTCTTCACAGGTTCATGAATAATTTGAGGGATCAGAGGGTTTTGACTTGTGCAGGATCTCACTGTGCCATACTATCAACTAATTGTTTTTTTGTCACATTGTCTTATGTTTTTCAAATTTGTTTTATTTATTGCCTAACCATTTTTAATGAAAACGAAGCTGTTGCACCATCTAAAAAGTCATGTTCTTGTTTTTCCACATTTCTTTCTAAGCTGTGTTCATGCATAAATTTAACCTGGTTCTAATTTTATTTTATTAAAGATTTATTAACTTGGGGCACCTGGGTGGCTCAGCGGGTTAAGCCTCTGCCTTCAGCTCAGGTCATGATCTCAGGGTCCTGAGATCGAGCCCCACATTGGGCTCTCTGGTCGACAGGGAGCCTGCTTCCCCTGCTCTCTCTGCCTGCCTCTCTGCCTACTTGTGATCTCTCTCTCTGTCAAATAAATAAAATCTTTAAAAAAGTGATTAATAGGGACGCCTGGGTGGCTCAGTTGGTTAAGCGGCTGCCTTGGGCTCAGGTCATGATCCCAGCGTCCTGGGATCGAGTCCCACATCGGGTTCCTTGCTCGGCAGGGAGCCTGCTTCTCCCTCTGCCTCTGCCTGCCACTCTGTCTGCCTGTGCTCGCTCGCTCGCTCTCTCCCTCCCTCTCTGACAAATAAATAAATTTTTTAAAAAAGTGATTAATAACTTATTTGAGAGAGACAGCATGAGTGGGAGGGGCAGAAGGAGAGGGAGAGAGAATCTCAAGTGGACTCCACGCTGAGCGTGGAGCCTGACTCTGGCCTTGATCCCAGGACCCTGAAATCATGAGCTGAGCCAAAACCAAGAGCTGGACACATAATTGACTGACCCACGCAGGCGCCCCAGCCTAGTTCTAATTTTACAATAAGTGCAATTTTATAGCACATTCTAAAGGGATAAAACATTAGTATTCTAAGCCAGGGATTGTAGATTCAGGCCTTACCTTGGGTTGGAGGGGCAGAAATACAATTAAATACTGAACTTAGGAAGCCAAAGTGCCTGGGTTTGAATCCCAGGTCTGGCACTTACCAGCCAGATAAACTTAGAGAAGTTATTCTTTGTCTCTGTTTCTGTTTCCTCCTCCCTTTTTTCTTTTTTTAAGCAGTGTTTTTATTTTTATTTATTTTTTTAAAGATTTTTTTATTTTAAATTTATTTATTTGTCAGAGACAGAGGGAGAGAGAGCAAGCGAGCACGGGCAGACAGAGTGGAAGGCAGAGGCAGAGGGAGAAGCAGGCTCCCTGCCGAGCAAGGAGCCCAATGTGGGACTCGATCCCAGGATGCCGGCATCATGACCTGAGCTGAAGGCAGCCACTTAACCAACTGAGCCACCCAGGTGTCCCTAAGCAGTTTTTTTAAAAAAATGAATTAGTTATTTGAGAGTGTGTGTGCAAGCAGGGGGAGAGGGAGAGAGAATCTCAAGCAGACTGCATGCTGAGTGTGGAGCTTAATCTCATGACCCTGAGATCGTGAGCTGAGCCGAATCCAAGAGTTGGACGGTTAACTGACTGAGCCACTCAGGTGCCCCTTTTCTCCTTTGTAAGATAAGGTTAGTGCTACCTACCTAGTGTATTGAGTCATGAGGGATAAATGAATAAATATGTGTAATGTGCCTAGAATCGTGTCTGGTACCATTGTCCTGGTATTAATAAAGTGTCAGTAGTCGTAATTTAAGTAAGACCTCATTAAGTCTTTTTAGTGGTCGTGTTACTAGTAATGTTATTAGGCTTTTTCACTTCAGTATATTTATTTAAAACTTACATGTTCTAGGCTGTGTTTTTAGATGCTGGATGTACGGTGAGAAAAGCAAAACAGACCAAGTTCTTTACCTCAGGGACCTCATACATTACTGGGGAACAAAACCACATTGATAGTTTGATATTGGGTGGTGATAAGCACAGTGAAGAACGGCTGAGTAAAAGAATAGTCAGTGATGGAGGCTGCATTTTGCAAAGGGTGGTCAGAAGAGCATATGATGAAGTGAGCAAGCCGTGTGAGGATGAGCCTCTGAGACAGGGAAGAACACGTACAGATGCTAACTGGGGGAGCATATGGGGTGAGTACATGTTCAGGGAATAGCAGAGATTCTTTGAAGCTGGAGTGTAGTGAGTGAAGGGGTAAGAATGGTAGACTTGGAGAAATGAGGTCAGAGAAGCACTTTGGGAGACATACGGGGGAAATGCGTGGTAGGAAGGTGGTGAGGAGGATAGATCATTAAAGATCTGTAGTAGGGGCGCCTGGGTGGCTCAGTGGGTTAAAGCCTGACCTTTCGGCTCAGGTCATGATCCCGGGGTCCTGGGATCGAGCATCGCGTCGGGCTCTCTGCTCAGCAGGGAGCCTGCTTCCTCCTCCCTCTCTGCCTGCTTTTCTGCCTACTTGTGATCTCCGTCTGTCAGGTAAATAAATAAAATCTTTATTAAAATAAATAAATAAAGATCTGTAGTAGATCTATGAGATCACTTGTAGACCATACTAAGGACTTAAAAGTTTTTATCCTTAAGGATGATGGGAAGCCACTGGGGGGGTGTTGTTGTGAGATGTTCTTTGTTTTTGTTCTGTTTTTGAATTGGAGATCTTCATCATGAGATGCATTTACTTTTGAAAGGGGTTATTGTTGCTATTTTATGTAGATGAGACTCCAAGGACAAATAAGGGTATGTTCATTACAGAAGAACCCAAAATGAGTTGATGTGCCAGAGATACACTTAAGAAAATGCCTGAGAGGAAAAATAGGGGAGCAGGGAGAGCCAGAGGAGTTTGGAAGTCATTTAGACAGTCATGTAGGTCTTTACCCCTGTATAGGAGAAGTCTTCAACTAGTGGTATGTTTCTAAAAAGTCATGATAAGCCAAAGTTGCCCACTAGAGGATTTAACAGTCTCACAATAAAGGACCAGTCTTGGTATCCTAGCTGTACTTAGTCATTAGCTTGGAGCAGCTTATGAAGTGTAGCCTTGAGCACAGATCATGGGGTGTTTTCAGTCATCTGTTACCCCCAAGGAGAGCTAGGGTGCATTTTGATGATCCTACAAAAGGAATGCAAGAAATTGAGTCCAGGTGGCCAATAATGATGGCCTGGACTAGGGCAAAGGTTCCCAGATTTTCTCTGTTTATAGTGCTTTTTCAGTCCTGATTTTTTAACAGAGCTTTTAAGCCAAGAGAAAGGCCGTAAGGTTTCATTGATAATGTAGTTAGGTCCAAACAATTTAATAAGGATGTTGTACCAACTTAGTGATTGCAAAATAATACACAAATTGAAAGAATATGTTTAATCTTACTCTTAACGGTATTTATTTTTTAATAAGATGTATATATATGTTGGGCACTAAACAACTTACCAATTCTTGGTGTCCTATTGGACACTGCCACCCTCATTTCCTATTCCACGTCTATTTTTCTGCAGTTCTTGCTTGTTTCTGTTTTGTTTTGGTAACAACCAGTAAAAACGGTTTTTCAAAGATACCATCAAAAGGAATGTAGTGATGCAGTGTTGAAGCTGTGAACTATATCAAGTGAGTAGTTCGTGCAGTGCTAACGTTCTGTCCTGTGGACCTTTGGTTGTCGTGTGGAAACTTCAGGACTAGGGCGAGGAATGATTTGATTCTTCTTCTTCTTCTTCTTTTTTTTTTTTTTTTTTAATACAGACTTACTTATTTTGGGGGTGGCGGTGTGAGAGGAAGAGGGAGAGAGAACCTCAGGCAGACTCCCTGCTGAGTGTGGAGCCCAACCATGGGGCTTGACCTCAGGATCCTGAGATCATGACCTGACTGAAATCAAGAGTCTTGGATGCTTAACCAACTGAGTCACCCAGGCGCCCCAGGAGTGCTTAGATTTAGGTATATTTTGAAAGTAGAGCTAAAAGGATTTAAGTTTTAGATTGGGGAGTTGAGAATGACTCTCTAAGATTTGGGTGTTCATGTAGATCATGGAACATGGCGACACCCATTTGTTACGTGTTGTCTGTGGCTGCTTCCCCACTGCAGTTGTAGAGTTGAATGATTATGATTGTTACGGTCTGCGAAGCCTGAAATAATTCTTGTGTGGCCCTTTCCAGAAAAGTTCACTAACCTCTAAACTAGATTGAGTTGAAGAGCCATTTATTTAGTTGGTAATATAAGGATGAGAAATAGATTTTAGAGATAGGGTTGGAATTAAGAGTTCAGTTTTTAACATGGTAGAAGTGAACTGCCTGTTAGTCGAGTGTGATAATTTGGAACAGGCTTCTGTAGTAGTACTTAGTAAGACTGTGTGCTTTGCTTTGTTTTATGAGTTCTCCTAAGGTCCTTTACAGATTTACTAGCTGGGTAAATGTATTTTCCAAAGTGAACTATGACATTTACTTTAAAATTCTGTGTTTGTCTTCCCCCCCCCCCCCGTCCCCCCATTTCCTGTGTTCAGGACTAAGACTTCATGCAAAGAACTATTCTAATTGTATAGTGTTTTATTTGTTCAATGACTTCACTGAAGGCACTTATGCACAAAGAAGCTGTGAGAGTAGGATACAATAAATGAATTTAAAATGAGGGTTACAGGCTTTTCATGAATTCTAATTTTGTTGAATTTTACACCATTCCTGTGAATTCAGATAGTAATTTTTTAAATCAACTGTATAAATTTAGTATATTTCCTTTATAAGTTTAATTTTATTCTTTAATTTTTTTCTTAAGTGTAAAAAATATCATGAGTCCTACTAAGAATGTGGTATTCTACTAGGGAATTATGTATCCAAAAATTGTCTTTATCTTGAGTGATTTACCATATAGATGTGGTAAGACTTGCTTTGAAGAGCCATTTTGTTGTTTTTGTTTTTTTCTTTTTAAGATTTTATTTATTTATTGAGAGGGAGAGAGAGAGCATGGGAAGCAGCTGAGGGAGAGGGAGAGAGAGTATCCCAAATAGACTCTGAACTGAATGGGAGCCTGACGGAGGGCTCGATCTCATAACCTTGCGATCATCACCTGAGCCAACATCAAGAGTCAGACTTAATCAACTGAGCCACCCAGGCATCCCTGAGGAGCCGTTTTTATATAATAATTTAGAATAAGTCTTTTTTTTTAATTGGACTAAAAGAAGAACGTGGAAGACTAGTAGGGTAAGGGGTCAGCATTTTTGTTAATATTTTTTATTCTTTATTTCTTTACTTGTTTTACTTCAGGTGAACTACAGAAAGCCATTGACTTGTTCACAGATGCCATCAAACTAAATCCTCGCTTGGCCATTCTGTATGCCAAGAGAGCCAGGTGAGCTATAAACAAAAAAGAATCCCCTCGTAAAGAATTTCTCTGCTCATTTATTTAAATAGAATTGCTTCTGTGGTGATCCCAAAGGTGTTATTTGAAATGAATACTTTTTAATATCACACTTATTTTTTTAGTGTCTTCATCAAATTACAGAAGCCAAATGCTGCCATTCGAGACTGTGACAGAGCTATTGAAATAAATCCTGATTCAGCTCAGCCTTATAAGTGGCGCGGGAAAGCACATAGGTAAACAACAGAATTTCATTATTTTCAGAACTTTAAATTTTAAATCTTTTTTTTTTTTTTTTAAGATTTTATTTATTTATTTGACAGAGACACAGCGAGAGATGGAACACAAGCAGGGGGAGTGGGAAAGGGAGAAGCAGGCTTCTCACTGAGCAGAAAGCCCAATGTGGGGCTCTGTCCCAGGACGCTGGGATCATGACCTGAGCCCAGGGCAGATGCTTAATGACTGAGCCACCCAGGCACCTTAAATCTGACATTTTAATATGCTTTGAAAAAAGTGAAATTGCTTAAGGATTTAATTTCAAAGTAGTATTTGCTTAATATGAAGAATTGAGAGTATAAGGAACAAATAAAATAAAAATTCTTTTTTTTCCTACAAAGAAAACCACTATTTAGGAGTTTTTGACCACGTATAGCCAAATTTAAGGTAAGGATCAAAATTCTTTCTAAAAAAGAGCCGAGCCTTACAAATTTTCTCTTAGTTTTAGATTTTCTTTATGTAATCTAACATTAAAGAACTGATATGTTATAGAAGAAGGAATTCCTTATTTTCATACTACTTTTGTTGCTGCTAGGTCACCTGAAAAATCAGAAAAAGGGGACAGTAAAGAGGTGAATTTATCTTCGGTTAATCCTCATTCCTAGAAATTAAACTTAATGTTAAACAAGTGGGTATTGGTGACTTGAGGATGAGATGTCCAGTGACATGTGTTACATGAATTGGAAGGGTGTTGTACTCCCAAGTATGGATGGAAATGAAGATGGATATGCTTGGGACAGCTTTATTAGGTTACTCAAAAGGAGCCTTAGTGATTATGAAGACACGTGTCAAAGATAGAGGTGAAAGATTAGAAAAAGATGTATTTCTGCTCTGGAGGTCAGAAAGCTCATGAGTTGTGGTGTGACCCCAGTAGTCTTCGAGTGTTTCTTTGCTGCCTTTTATTTATCTATTTGCCTTCGGGTACAAGGTAGCATGAGCTCATCTTATGTTTTTATTGTCCCAGACTCAGAATTAACCACTTCTCAAAGACACCAGCGTTCATTTTTGTGAGCATTATATTTATAGAAACCAAAGTTTGGCCATAGGTGTGTTTGTTGCCTGTGATGTATCGATACTTCTGTTATTTCAGTGAACAGAATAGAAAATACATTTTCTAATTTTTTAAAAAAGACCTTATTTATTTGAGAGAGCAAGTAGGCATGATGAGTAGGGAGTGGGGCAGAGGGAGAGGGAGAAGCAGACTCTGCTGAGCAGGGATCCTGATGTTGGGCTCCATCCTGGGACCCCAGGATCATGACCTGAGCCAAAGGCAGATGCTTAACCGACATGAGCATCCCAAGTGCCCCAGAAAAAAAATTTTTTAAATCATGATTTTAGGGGAACTTAGGGAATCTTGAGTTTATACTGATATATTCAATTAAAATTTAATATTAATATTGTTTTCCTTTTGCACTTTTAAATACTATTTTCCTAGACTCAAAGTCTTTATCCATATATATTTACTTGTGTTATTCTGTGATAACATGAAATTGTTTTACAGTCCTATCAAAATAATATTCTAGGTAAAGTTGAATGTTTTCATATTTGTTGCCATGTTTATCCTTAGAATGTATCCCACTTAAGATACACAGTCAAAATACTCTTTTAAAAGTTTTGTGACTTTCGGGGTGCCTGGGTGGCTCAGTCAGTTAAGCGTCCTGAATCTTTTTTTTTTTTTTTTAAGATTTTATTTATTTGTCAGAGAGAGTGAGAACAAACTAGGGGAAACGAGAGGCAGAGGGAGAAGCAGACTCACCACTGAGAAGTTAGCCCAGTGTGGGACTCGATCCCAGGACCCCAGGATCATGACCCGAGCTGAAGGCAAGCGCTAAACCAACTGAGCGACCTACGCGTTCCAAGCGTCCCAAAACTTGATTTCAGCTCAGCCATGATTTCTGGGTCATGGGATCAAGCCCTGTGCAGCCAGCTTTGGATTCTCCCTCTCCCTCTCCCTCCCACTCCCACCTAAGTGCACATTCACTTTCTCAGTAAATAGATTAAGTGTACATGTATATGTATAGGTTACCTTTTTTTCTATATGCTGCACGCTCAGGGCAATAAACTGCTTTTACTTCTTTTCTTTTCTTTCCCTTCCTGTTTGTATTCAGGTTTAGGGGTTGCTTTATTTCTGTTAATTCTCTTAATTTTCTTCTTTACATATGTAAAACATTGCATATTTAACGAGTCAAAACTGAGTTGACAGGTATACCCAGAGAAGTCTCATTTCCATTGCTATCCCCTCTACTCCATTCTTACCTTCTCCCACCAACCTTTAGTTCCTTATTTACCTTTTCTCTTCTTTCAATAAAATGTGCACACATGTAGTGTATATTATGTTAATCCTGTTTCTAAGGAGTTGAAATTGTTGAATGAGCTTGAAAATTGTAGTTCTTCATAATTTTTTAAAATTTTTATATTTTGATTAAGAAAGTAATCTTTTAAGTTTTTAAATGTTTTTTAGAAAACAGCTTTATAGTTGCCAAGGAAGTTAAACTCCCAAGTTTTTATAGAGTAGAACATAATAATTGAATTAGTTTGTGAAAATTTATAGTTCAGATATTTTAACTTTAAACCTCTTCTGTAACGATTCCTTTTTTTAATAAGGAAGAAAGATACCACTACATTAGTGGATATGTATAAAAGGCCCCTAAAATTAATATAATCTGTTTCAGACTTCTGGGCCACTGGGAAGAAGCAGCACATGATCTTGCCCTTGCTTGTAAACTGGATTATGATGAAGATGCTAGTGCAATGCTGAAAGAAGTTCAACCGAGGGTATGTTCAAGTAGAGAAAGGGAATGTCATAACTGTGGTGCTCTGTGGCTCTAATACTTAGCTCTTGGCAGTAATTTACCTGCAAAACAGATACAAAGAAAGAAATGTTTGGATATTTCCATCTGTAATTACTGAGTTTGTGCTCAACTCAGGTAATGTCAATAGGTTGTCAAGCCTACTTCTCATGCTGCATTACAGCAAGCTCTGTTACTTTGTCGTCTGCAAGCCTACAGTAGAGTTATAATCAGAAATTTAGAAATGGAAAAGGGAGCATCAGTCAAGTTTACAGCAGGGAAAGAAATAGAAAACATATAAAACATGACCCAAGGTTGTGTCTGGTCTGTCCTTGTTTATTGTAGGTATATACAGCCACTGTGTAAAGCCTGAGGGCCTTGTGGAAGTTAGCAAGTTTCATCCTTTTTAAAATGATAATATTGACTTCAAAAGCTCTAGAATACTCTGTTTTAAGGTAATTATTAAAACAATTTTAATGCATTTACATGGTAAATTCTTCAGTTTTGTGGGGTGTTAATACTACCAAGAATTTATTCCTAAATCTTATAAAGTATGGAAACCTTATTGAATTTCACGTATCTACAGTCAGAGACTTTTTGATTTCTTTTTTCCTCTCATAACAGGGCTAACTCCAGTAAGGTTATGATGAGAGAAGGTCTGAACATAGATTCTTTTTTTTTTTTTTTAAGATTTTATTTATTTATTTGACAGATAGAGATCACAAGTAGGCAGAGAGGCAGGCAGAGAGAGAGAGGAGGAAGCATTCTCCCTGCTGAGCAGAGAGCCCGATGTAGGCATCGATCCCAGGACTTTGGGATCATGACCTGAGCCGAAGGCAAGGCTTTAACCCACTGAGCCACCCAGACGCCCCTGAACATAGATTCTTAAAAAAATAATGATAAACAAGCTGAAGTAATAATTGAATATGACTGTCTTACATTTACTTTATTTTCTGAATAATGGATTCCATATACTTGGCTCAGGCTATGTGCTGGTTCCTGGTACATATATTATCACTAATCTTTTTTTTTTTTTTTTAAGATTTTATTTATTTATTTGTCAGAGAGAGTGAGCACAGGCAGACAGAGTGGCAGGCAAAGGCAGAGGGAGAAGCAGGCTCCCTGCGAGCAAGGAGCCTGATGCGGGACTCGATCCCAGGACACTGAGATCATGACCTGAGCCAAAGGCAGCTGCTTAACCAACTGAGCCACCCAGGCGTCCCTATCACTAATCCTTATAACATTCTGTGAGACATAAGTATTTCTCTTCCCTGGCCCCCCTCATTTTATGGATGAGAAAACTTTCAGTGTAGTTAGACTGTGGCAAATGACTGGTGTATGCATTTCCAATCTCTACCTTCCCTTGGCCAGTATCTGGCTAGAATTGTGCAATTTGAAAATTTGTCATCCTTGCAGTACTTTTTTGAAATTTATAACACTTCTAACTTAACGTCTTGGCCTCTTTTCCTTTATTTCACAGTGGACCTGTTAAAGTGTGAGTTATGTAAGGTCTTTTTCTATAAGGTAAACCTGTCATTATTCAGAACTGTTTGTTGAATTTAACACCTCTCCACAAAGAAAAATGATCTTTAACAAAACTGGTGATTTGGGTTACCCTTATTGAGCTTTTTAAAGAAAACGTTTTTTCTGTGGCTTTTATCCCCTAGGCCCAGAAAATTGCTGAACATCGGAGAAAATATGAGCGAAAACGTGAAGAGCGAGAGATCAAAGAAAGAATAGAAAGGGTTAAGAAGGCTCGGGAAGAACATGAGAGAGCCCAGAGGGTAAAGTTTCTGTAGCTAAACCATTAAAGGGGAATAAAGTAGATTAGAGTTTGAGGATACCATTCTAATTTCTGGCTTTTATTTAATGCTGGCTTCAGTTATGTAGGGTCATACTACTTAAAGAGTTTTCCTTTCCTTCATTATTTCTAGTTATAGGGATATTTTTGTTCTTAAATTCCTAAGCAAGCTTACATATCACCATTTTATTTATTCTTGTTTGTGCCCTCCTAAAATTGGGAAAGTTTTTTGGTCAGGTAATTAAAACTTGACAGTATTAACTTGTTTTCTTGTGGATGCTTGCCCTAATTTGTTGAATTTTAGGATTCCTCCTGCTCCAATAGTGAATTCATAGCTATTTAAAGTAGACTCTGGCTGTTTTTTAATTTTTAGTCACAAAGTCATAAAATTTAGGAAAAAGTTGTTCATAATTCATCCACAATATTGTTACTGTTCTTAAGGTGTTTCTCCTTGGTTTTTTCTATATTAGCTTTTTGCATTTTGATGCTATCAGTTTTCATCTAGTTAATTCTTTTTTTTTATTAAAGATTTTATTTATTCATTTGGGAGAGAGCGAGAAAGAGAGAGAGAGTGAGAGAGCATGAGAGGGGAGGTCAGAGGGAGAAACAGACTTCCCATGGTGCCGGGAGCCCGATGCGGAACTCAGTCTTAGGACTCCGGGACCACAGCCGGAGCCAATAAAGGCAGTCGCCCAACCAACCGAGCCACCCAGGGACCCTCATCTAGTTACTTCTAATATTGTCGAATAAAAGGATATAAAGCTATATTATAATTATATAGCATTACTTCCTAATTTTTTGTCATTTAATATTAAATATTAATATTTAATTAAGTCCATACAACTAATTGATAATTATATGGAAAGTTAATATTCAGTGCTTTTAAAGCATCATGCTTAGTTTTTGGGGTTATAGTTACTATATTCAGAAGTAATTTTTACATTTATATATCCTTGATGAATTCTTAACTAGTTATGAGGGAAATTTATATATATTTTCTTTTACTCTGTTTGCTGACAATAACAAATTTATAAACCGTGGTTGTATTTGTTAAGTTATGTAGAGAAAGTATGGAAAAGATGAAGTTGGGAAACAAAAGTCATTGGCAGTCTTCATAATCTAACCATGTGCTTTCATTTTGGAGTTTAACAACATTTAGAATTTACACTTTGCATAAGCATAGACAGACATCAGTACTGTGAATTGCCTTCCAGGTGTTTTTTTTCCTGCTTCTAGTAGAAGTAAAACACTACTTGGTATCATTACCAAAAGTAGTGCTCATTGACAACCTAGCTGGAAAATTTTGAAAGGGGGTTTGGGGTATGTGTCCTTTAGTTCAGTATTGCCATTTGAAACTTGTCATTCTCTTAAGTCCTTTGACTAGCTGAAATTTTTTACAATTTTTTCATGGTTTTGCATGGGTAGGATACGGGTAGACCGTAGATTCCCCACCAGCACCACACTATATGATTTCTTTATTTTTTTGTATTAAAGGAGGAAGAAGCCAGACGACAATCAGGAGCTCAGTATGGCTCTTTCCCAGGTATTTTTAAAGAAAATTTAAAACTACTTGGATTGTAAATTATTGGAGAATATTCTGATTTGGGGACTCAAATATGTCCATTATATTTAGGGCTGTTAGTCCTTGGAATACTGAAAGGCCTTCAGAATGTTAGCCTCTAGAAAGTTTGAGTCTCCTTTAAAGGTCGTATGTTAGTAGAAATACAGTGTATTATTTTCCTCGTGCTTTGAGCAATATACATATTTATAATGGTTAACATTAAATGAGGTCTGAGCATTGTACTTTTCTAAGAGACTGTGAATTGATTATGATGTATTTTAAGTATTTCTCAATTGTCACAGTGGGATTTTATTCTGTTACACATTGAAATTTATCATATACTAGGTAAAAGCACTATAGTGGGATTATTAAGCATAAAAAATATTTGGGTCTAGTGTAAAAATAAATACAAGCTCCTTTTTATAAATGTCAAGTGATGAGAAATTACTAGGGGAGCAAAGCCTTCAGTGATAGCAGAGGCCTAGCTATATGATACAAGTAGAAGAGCAGTTAAAAAGGCACTTCAAGAACAATTTACTTCCTAAATGAGACTGTGAAATTTAAAGACTAGGAAGAGATTTTCGTAAAGTTTTAATTCTAATGAGGAATCAGCTGCCTTCAGCTGTTTCAGTAGTAACCAGCTTTCTCTGAAGGAAGGTTTACAGAGGCATTTACACATCCTTTGGTGGTTACATGCCACTAGCTACAACATAAATTTACATGGCAGAGGCTAGAAAAGATAGCCTTTATTCTAAAAAGGTCATGTGCCAAGCAACTTTAAAAAGAAAGAATATATATTGGGGATGACTTGCTGTTTGAAGAAAAATGCAAGAAAATAAATTGCAGTTCATAGTTTACATTCTGCTTAAAATAAAAATAATCTCTTATCTGGTACCTTTGCTTTAGAAAACAACCACTAGTGTAGATTAGTACTAGAGGTAATTTTTTGTTACGTGGTATTTTTTGTTAATAAATTTTTTTAGAGATTTTATTTATTTGACAGAGATAGCAAGTAGGCGGAGAGGCAGGCAGAGAGAGGGGAGGAAGCAGGCTCTCCGCTGAGCTGAGCCGGATGCGGGGCTTGATCCCACAACCTTGAGATCATGACCTGAGCTGAAGGCAGAGGCTTTAACCCAGGCGCCCCTTGTTAATAATATTTTATTATCAAGATTTGATAATCATCCTGGTTAACTCTTGTTGCCTTGGGCCAGTAATTTTTTTTATGGGTAGAAACTAGTTTTTCAAAGTCAGTAGGGACAGCAAGAGAAACTAGAAATTCTTTTCAGGCCCTCTTAGATCCCCTTACCTGTGACTGTTAGTTATTTATGGGCATGTTTTAAATTGTTGAGCCAGGTGGAAATGAGTTTGTTATATGTATTTCTTTACAATAGCTTACATATAGTCATCCTTGATCTGTAGGATGTTAGGGTAATGTATATTTCCCTTTATGATGTCTGTATTGGCATAATTGTGATTTCAGAATATCTGCAGTGGACATAAAGGGTTTATGGTAGTGAAAACCTGAGTAGAAGATAATTTCGGTTTATAATCTAAAAATATACTGGAAGAATTAAATCTCTTTTGCTAGAGTATTGTTCTCAGTGAAAAAAGAAACATCATGAGTGCTTATTAAAAATGAAGATTTTTACTTAAGAGATTTGGAATCTGTCTAGGGTGGAGGTGGAAAGCCACAATGTGTTATAACAAGCATTTCATGTAGTACTTAAAAGAATGATCTAGAGGAATATAGTTTAAACAAAAACAAAGTCTTACAAATTAGAACTTCAAATTGAAACAATGTTAGAGAATGTGAAAATAAGATGACAAAGATGATTTATTAGACTTTTTAATTTTGTAATTCCAAGGGATTGTTAGCTTTCTCTTTGTTTTAAGGTAAGGTTAGTTTTTTGGGTTTTTTTTAACAGCTTTATTACTAGGAAAAAATAAATCCAGAAGGTGGCAAAGTTGATTTACAGCCTTATTTTTTTAAGAGAAAATTTGAAGGTAAAATTATGTCCTGTTACATCCAGTTAGAATGTTTAGACTGTTTTGTGTTTAATAGCCCACTTGTTCTTTGCATGTGCATATGTGAGTGTACATGTATGATTTTCATCAGAAGGAAATAATCTGCTATCAGATGACTTGAAAATATGGTTGGTGTCTGAGCAGTTAATGCATTGATTCTTGCAGGTGGCTTTCCTGGGGGAATGCCTGGTAATTTTCCTGGAGGAATGCCTGGAATGGCAGGGGGGATGCCTGGAATGGCAGGAATGCCTGGGCTCAATGAAATTCTTAGTGATCCGGAAGTTCTTGCAGCCATGCAGGTAAGACTTGGAAGAACAAAGTTGGGCTTTGTATCACTAAGGCATTTCTTAAATTAATTCTATGTGTAAAGACAAAGGTTACTGTGTTAGCCATGTTTTACTTATCTGTTACCAAATAGGTAATTATGCGGTCAGATCATTCATTTTTCTTTTTCTTTCTTTTTTTTTTCCCCAGAATGGGTGACTGAAGTCATTAAAAATTGGTTTCTAGTAGTTTGATTACATCCAGCTGTCCTTTCCTAGTTTGATTATATCCAGTTTCCTTTTCTTTTTTTATTTATGTTCCAAGTTTTTATTTAAATTCTAGTTAGTTAACTTACAGTGTAATATTAGTTTAGGAGTAGAATTTCATGATTCAGTTGTCCTTTTTATCAAAATTGTATATGCTCTTTTTTCATTATCTAGTTAAAGTGACATAATTGGCATTTGACTTTGAAGTGCACATTAGTAATATTTATACTTCAGGGACTTGTCCAAACCCCACTTAACTTGGCTGTGATAAAATTGTCAGTCTAAATAAAGATCTAGGATTTCAGGCATTAAACTTGTAAAACTATGGAAGTCTTTTTTAAATATTACTAAAAACCCACTGCCTTTCTTCACAGGATCCAGAAGTTATGGTGGCCTTCCAGGATGTGGCCCAGAACCCAGCGAATATGTCAAAATATCAGAGCAATCCAAAGGTTATGAATCTCATCAGTAAATTGTCAGCCAAATTTGGAGGTCAAGCATAATGCCCTTCTGACAAAGCCCTTGCTGAAGGAAAAGCAACTTCGATCACCTAATGGATGTCGCAATAAT